>JAPTYR010000030.1:19010049-19021269 GCA_029814505.1 Siphamia roseigaster | reverse complement strand
CATTGAGAAGGTGTCAGCACTGACACATCAGGGGTTAAAGGGTTAAAAAAAAAGTGTTTATTGAACCACCAAAATGCAACCTCAAATATAACTTAAAAAAAACAACAACAACAATCGGAAATAAATTAGAAACAAGTATAGGAGTAAAATAATAACATATTAAAATAATAACAGCAAAAAAAAAAAAAAGAATATCCAGTCTATATGCATTCCTGTTACATACAGGAGACATTTATCATTTTTCTTCGATTAAAGTGTTTTAATGATGGTGACAAGGCAATATGGACATAAGGCAGGACAATTAATCAAATTTTGATTGTCCTGCCTGATGTAAAATAATTCAAAAGATCATTTATGAATCCTTATTTTGGTTGAATTTAACTGATGCTTAATTCTCATGCTCTTATAAACAATATAAAGCATCATGTTTTAATAATAATACAGGATTATATTTGTTGTGACACTGTAAGGTCTAATAAAATTTAAATCATTACTTCATTAATAAATTACTCCGAATATCTATCCTCCAATGGTCTCATTGAATTTATTTTCAATTTGTTTTTTCATGCATTCGTTCATACACTTGTACATTATTATACATGTTGACGTAAGCTTTTCTGTATCATGTTGTGTATTTATTTCTGCCCATAAAGCTGGAATGAAATATTTTGCCCTTTTTTTGATGAAATGGTTGTGATAATGTGATATATTCTTAGTAGATAACGTGTAACCGGAACTCAGTATGTAAATAATTACATCTGTTCAATGGTAGATAGGAATAAAATGCATGAAATGCGACTGAAAAAACTGTTTTGGCAACAGTTTCTATGCATCTCATTTTATTTTTTTTGGAGGGGGGTTTCTATAAATACTATAAAAAGTCAAAAAGATGGATCGCTAAGTAAGGATGACTGTGTAAACTGTTACAATTATTAAATTATATGAGAAAACCTAAAATTGAATGAATAAAAGTAGCTTTCCTCACCTCTGTTTCCTGTAATCATTCAGTTTCTTGTTGATAAGGGCCTGTCTGGAAAAGCTAAACTCCTGCAACAGATAAACACATGTCGATTAAGATTCAGCTTTATTCTCTAATCAGTTTATTAGTTCAGATTCATTGTTGAAAAGCAGACGTGAAGGCGCATCCTCTGACCTCATTGTCTGTTTTGCTGTTCTCCCTGATGACTTTTATCCAGTCCAGCATGTCCTCCCGGTCCTCTGCCTGCAGCAGGTATTCACAGAAGTCCTGGGTGGTCAGGCGCAGGGCATGTTTACGTTTGGTCTCACTATATGCTATGTCCACCAGGCAGCCTCGGATGCTGATTGGCTGCTCGTCCTCGGCCCCGCCGCCGATGGTTGCACCACGAAGCACCGCCTCTCTCTTGTCCTTGTAGAGGAACAACGAGTGAGAGCGAAGAACGGAGAAAACTCGTTTCCAGGGACGCATGCCGCTGCCAACCTTCTGTGGAAGACAATGGAAAACGGAGGTGAGTGATGGTTCAATTTAATGCTTTTCAATAAAATGCTGCACTGAAATATAAACGGAATGGATTTTACTCATGCATTTTCATTTGATGCTACATTATGCTTTTACTTGGTTATGTCTCAGAGACAAATATTGAACTTTTTACTCCAATATATTTGTCTGACAGTTTTAATGTCTTATCTCCTTCCTACTCAGTGAAAACCAAGTATATTGGTTTGCGACATATCAGAGCTACAGTTGCGAGAATTTCACATTCCTGTTGATTTGCTATATTATCATGGCAAAAATGTCAACTGTCATCAATAATTATCTATAATAAATGAATTGAGTGAATCTGTCTTTTTTTCAGGTTTAAAGGCATTTTGACCCTCCAGGGAATTTAATTGCAATGGGAAATTATCCTAAAAAAAGGAAATAATAAACAAATTAATTAAGTTTAAGGGATGAGTTTTCTTCTTGAATGAGAGGTGTACACAGTTATTTGTGGTTTGAAATTATTATTTATGGTCAAAATGTGACAGATATTTCAAAATATAGAGGTAGAGTATTAAAATATTTAACACTAGGTAAAATAAAAAACTAATTCTGACAATTTGAACAAAATTAATTCTAAAGATGAGATAAGATGCTTATTAAGAAAAACAATATTAAACTATATTATGACATTTGGCATTATTCTTTTATTTCCCAGCATAGAAACAACTGAATCTTACTATTCTTGTTCATTTGGTGTATATCCAAATGTGTTCATTTTGCATTTCTGTGAAAAATTGAAGGATCACTGAGTATTTAGTATGGAATTCTCCTTTTCCTTATGCTATAAAAACCTCTATTAAACCCTTGTAAATTCATATTAGAATGTATTGTCACAAAGTTGAGCTTGTGAAATGCTGATTCTTACAGATATGTGATTCTCACTGGTCAACAAAACTGCAAACATATGATGATTTTATAGTGATCCATCGATGTAAATTAAACTACCAACAACTTAGAAAGTAGTAAATGAGGTCAAACCTCAACACATATAACAGTGGACTTCATCAATAACATCATATATATATATATACCAGACTAAAACACACACATGAACCATGACATAGTGAGAACATTTGACAACAACAACACATGCATACTTTTATTTAAGTAAGATTTTCTGATGTATTTTCACATTGTGGTCTTACAAAAACATAAATAAAGGCTGAACGACTCTGCGCCCACCTTTCCCTTCTCTGTGAGGATTTGTTTGAAGTGGAGCCATCCTTCTCGCCGTACATCACTGTAGGTGATGTTTCCTAGCTCAGAGGTGGAATGCCGTTTTGATCGAACCTCCTCTGCCGTCCCAAGGTTGTCCAGAGACTGAAGCACATAGAGAAAAACGTTCAGCACTTTTACTGATAAGATGAAGCAGAAATAATCAAAGGCAACAGGGAAAGTATCAAGATTCTGTATCTCCTCAATCATCCTCCGAGTCAGTCTGGCAGAATAACTTGATGTACTCCCAAAAATATTTCACGGGAGCAGACTCAGTCAAAATTTACTGCTGACTGCACTTTTTGCTTCCTGTATGTTAACCTAAAAAGATGTACTCACTCCATCTGTGAAGAAACTTTTCACTCTCTTTGGAAGCCTCCTGTAGATAAAACAACAGCAAATCAGAGAGATAATAGTTGCGATCTTTGTCTGCATGTGTCATTTATTAAGTTTCCAGTGCACAGTCTTTTGTCAGGGTACTCACGAGAAGACTCGGCCCTCTTCTCGAAACGTGTTGAGTCCTTCATCACATGACTTGGAGCGTTCTGTGGTGATGGCTAGAAGATAGGAGGAACGGCGACTGGATTTAATACTGCCTGCTCGGTGAAGATGAATGTACGGAGACAGGAAGAGAAAAGAAGAGAGAAAACAAAGAGAAAGAGACAGAGAGAAAAACAGAATGTTGATGTAATGCCAATCACCATGGCCGGTGTTGGATTAGGAGATGGGGACAGTGAAGGAGGAGGGAGGAGGTGGCGGTGGATGTCAGGTTTGGGAGGTAAGTGAGTGGTGACGATGGGGAGATGGGCTGGAGCAGTGGGTTAATATAAATTTATCTCTTCTCGGTTTCTCACCACTGAGATGCAGGCTTAACATCCATACTGACATGCATTTGGGTCATTTCCTTCAAGATTAATATCATGCAATTTTGAGTTAAAATAATCTCAGATACATCCACAGTAATGTAACTTGATAAAGGACAAATGTAAAAATGTACTGTATTCTTACTGCAAAACATGCAATTTATAAATCCAGCATGCAAAACATTTAGAGCACTTTCCAAAACCTCATCTTATCAAGTAATTTTATCTACAATTACTGGTATAGTAATGTCATTTCAGGTTAGTACAATTCAAAAGAGCAACATCTAAACTAATCCAGCCATTGTATATTCTAATGTTTTTCATTAAAATGGTGCTGTTTATTTTGTGAAATGCTAGACTGTAGTTCTTATTTTTGTCTCAGTTTAACTGGACTGGGTTTTTTTCTTGAAAACATTTTGTCCCTCATCCAACAGATGTCAAAATTTCTAACCTTACCATGTCTAGTTTCTTGGATCAGAGAAACATTTTCAAGAACAAAACCAGTCCAGTTGAACACCGGAATCAACCATGGATGACCAATGACCTATAGAAATGTGAACTTTCACAAACATGTATGGATTGTAATCCCAGGTCAAAGATAAAATTACTTTTCTTGCATAAGCATCATGAAAATATTTACTTTCATGAAACATCTAGATTTGTAATAGGTTTAAATTGGCAAAAATTACTTAATAAGTTGAATATTCTTGCATTGAGGAAAACAGAAAGGCTCTTAAGAGGGTTGTGAGATGTCATGCACACCTCATCAGTCCCTGTTTGAAGTAAAGATAAGGGTTTACATGCAGGTAAACATAACAGATTAGATATTTTTCAGCTGACGCTGCTGCATGCAGTGGGGAGGAAGGGAAGGCGCAGAGGGGGGAACTCACTGCAATCTTGTGAGAAGAGCCTAGTGAGGGGGAAGGTGAAGGTGGGGGAGGCAGGGCTTGTGACCACGGGGGGCGCAGAACTCATGCCGCTGGACACCACGGAGGACGCCGGCACATGGCGGGCGCGCAAATCAGCACCGGGGCTGGTCGGTTCATCTGTTGGTGGGTGGAAGGAAGGCGGGAGGAGAGGGAAAAGGTGAGAAAAGAAGGGGGAGGGAAAACAGGAAGGGTTAGGTGTTAGAGAAAAAGGTCAGGAGGAAAAAGGAAAATAGTGGAGGTTAGATTAAAAGAGGGAGTGGCAGGGAAGGTTTTTTCAAGGAGCAGGAATGACGAGGAACGGCAGGATTATCATAAAAGATACTGAGCAAAAACAATTTTACAGGGACAATCTCTCTCAACTTGACGTCAAATTTCTTCTTTTATCTAAAGAAATCAACATGTACAGAAACCAAACTGACAATGCATGGAAGTAACACAAAACAGACCCAACACTTTGTTAGAAACAAAAAACCCTTGAAACTGCTAAAACTCAGCAGGTAAGGTAATAGAAATGCAATCTGAGCACAAATGCAACTGTTTTTACACATATAATTATACAATAACTTTTAAATAATGTACCTGTATCTCCTGCTGCCATAGCGAGAGCATGTCAGATACTGGTGCAGAGCTGGTTTTGTTACAGAGATTAACTGACTTGAAGTTTCAGTTCTTTGTAGAAATGTACAGTAGTGTGAGATATGGTACATGCATGAGAAAAAGTGATGGTCATGCAACTGTATAATAGAACAGAGAAGTTAATAATTGGATGTAAGGTCTGATGGGAGCTTTTGTGTCATGAATGGAGTCTCGGTGTTGTGAACAATGAAGAAATAAAGTAGTTTAAAAGGTCCCAAAGGATAAAGTCTTTAACACTGTGAGCTATGGCAAAGGGATATGAAACTGCAACACACACACCCATGAATATGCACACAGACTCACACTTCCTGACTGTCAGAGAGGATTAGACACGGCCTGGTGTATTTGCATAAAGTGAGGAGAGGCTGGATTTGCTGCTGACATTTGAAACTGTCAGGAGTGAAGTGTTGTGAGATTTTCTGTGTAGTCAACAGAGGGCAGTACAGCCTCAGAGTGGAGGGACTCACGAAGACATCCACCCCCACAGACCACCACGCAGCCTTCTGGGAACATTTAAAAAAGGCTTCATATAATTTTGCATTTCATGTCATGGTTTTTCATTTAATTTCCCTCATCTTTTCGTGATCGCTCTTCATCTCGCTTCCATTTTTTGCCCTCTGGCTCTTCTCCACCTCCCACCAGTTCTGTCGTCCTATTCTTCGCTCTGGTACATACGAAAGGCCGACATAAGGCGGAAAACATTCCCAATCTCAGATCAGGAATCTGCCTGTTTACAGCGCAGCCCAGAAATAGCCGGGCTGTGGGTTTAACAAAGGCCGTCATTAACGGGCAGCCGGAGAAGCAGCTCAGACAGAGATGGACCAGCAGAGGGGAGCAGCATACAGCTCCAACTACCACTACAGCCACTGTGTCCAGTATCTATGACAGCATGTGGAGATCAGCACTTAGACATAATAAAAACCTAGAAAGGGGAAGACATAACATTGCACTTTATTACAAAGCAAAGGGATTTTTTCCCTGATAGAGTATCTTTGCTTTATAAAAAAAATAAAATAAAATAAAATCTTATTCAAATGACATCATGATGGAGGGGAATATAATCTTTAAAGACTTCAACAGTTTGCTGATCTGAACTGTTTAATAACTTTAGATCCACTAATCTTATCAATACAATTAAATAATTCAGGTAAAATGCAGTTTCTTAGCTTTTCATCATAAGCGCTTTGCATCAGAAGCTCTGTAGTGAATGTGGGAACACAGTCATCTTCTGAAGCATTGATTCACCAATAAAATCCATATAGTTTGCGTGCGTTTGTTTTTATGTTCATTTAACTGTACATTTGGCTGAAAAGGCATTTTTTAAATTAAATTTCATTTGTTCTGATCTGATAACTTTTGAACTTACTCTGGGTTTTTATAAACATCTACATCATCAGTAAATTAAGTGTAGAAAAACACCTGATTCTAACAGAAAAATGCAAAATCCCAAAAACAATAAGAATAGAATTATAGGAAAGGCTACACATTCATTTGGAATTTGGTACAAAAATAATTCCAGGTCTTTAAGGGTTAAGCATTAGGGTAGAGTATCTTTTGACATTTTTGTATAATAGTTCTAGAACAATATGTGAATTGCAAGGAAATTACTAAACTTTTATTCACTGGAAAAAGGAAACACACTTCTCAAGTGTAAAGCATGCGTAAGAACTATAAATAAAATATATTAACGAAACAGGATGACAGAAGAAATGCCGAAGTGTACTCCAATATCAATTATATGACAGAAAAAGGTTTCTATAAGATTTGTAAAATTGACAGGGTTTGTCCTCAGGTCATGACCCTAAATTGACATTAAATCAGTGTGATAACAGCTTGTTTGAGATATAAATTATGAAATTATAATCTGAATCAGTAAGAATCAATAGGATATAGAAACATATGAATAAGTGTTCAAAACCAATTTTTGGCCCAAGACAGTAATGTGGTTTCTTTTTAAACTGTGACAAAAAAACCCTCAGAAAACTGAAAAGAAAAAGTAAGATTGGGGGGAAAAAAAGGGGGAGGGGAATGGAGCCGTTGCCTGCAAGACAAGACAGAGGGCACATGAAGCTGCACAGAGGCCAGAACAGAAGGTCGTGGTCCTGGTCTGTTGTGTCCAGGATCCGGCGAGTAAAGACAGTAATAGACTGAGCCCCCACATACCCACACAGACACACAAACCCCTTCATCTTCCAGAGAAGCACAATAGCAGCATTGAGGGCGGGAGCTGAGTGTATGGGCCCCTACTGTTCCCCACAAGAAGCGCCACAAAAACCTCCTGGTAATTTACAGCTTACATTCATGTTGAAAGACTCAGAGTGGGCACGGAGTGAAATACTGGATCTGCTGACGAGCCTTTTCCTGTTTTATCCACTTTGTATACGTTACTAAATTAGAAAAATACTTAATCGGTTAAAGTAGTGAAAAAGACCTGAATAATTTCATTTCGTATCTCCCTAGAAGGCAACATGGAAACATGTTTGCAGTCTGGCATAGTCCGTCTTTGTGCTTCATGCACAGGCATCCTCATTTTGCAGACATAAGCACAACAGCCCATTAAATCACATGTTCTGAAACAAGCTCAGATCGCATCAGAGAGATACAATGATGGAGACAGTCAGAGAAAAGAAAAGTTAGTTCTTGTCTATGGGGAGAAACTATCCTAGTTTCAGTTTATAGCACTTAAGCGTGTCCTGGCCTGCAGCTCTGACTGCCTGGTTTCGTTTAATTCAGGTGAAGGTACAAGGCAAGAATGTGCACTGACAGAAACATAGGCTGAGAACCAGAGAGATGTCCAACATGCTGGATTTTCCTCTCTTTAAATGACTTTCATGGCTTGGCTCAAATGTCAGTGGTCATTCCAATCAGGTCCAAGCCTCTGAGTCAGCTGATTTGAATCTATTCGTCATTAGCGCTTCATTTTCTTCCCTCCTCGGGCTGTGGTGGAGTAATGAAGGCGCAGCTCGTCTGACCGACTGAATTCATTTGCATTAAGTTTGACTTAATGGCTGCTGTCAGTGACCTGATACAGACTGATCTGGAGGCGGAGGAGCCCCTTTTCTTTCTGACTCTTTTCAGAGACTTGAACAAGCCTCGACATGATCACCAACACAAAGACCATAACTATATGTATCCATATGGAAACAGACCATTATTTATGCTTATTCTCAAAACTATTGACAACATTAATCCAAAATTCAAAATAAAAGTAGTGTCATTCAGCATGTTTTTTTGCAAAAATTACAGCTGGTTCAAGCTTCTATTAATTTTTTTAGCACCAAAAAACTAATCACTTTCCAGTCTGTGAATGGTATTGGGAGTTGTGTCTTCAGTTTTTCCTGAAGATGTACTTTTCTAAATGCTTAAGAGTATAAAACAATGTATTTGAAGAAGTGTGCAAGCCTTCTGTCTGTAGATATATATTCCAGAGTAAAATAAAATAAAAAAGCCAAAATGTCCAAACTTACTTTTTAGTTGGTTAATAAAACCTTTTTTGGCAATTGTCTTCATTCAGTTTTTCTGATTTGATATAGAATTTCAAAGAAAAATAACAAATAAGATGTAACACTACAGGTCTCCAAAACACCCAAATATAGAGTCAGGAAGTCAGACTCCCAACTCATTTCCTCCTGTATGAGAAGGTGACCTTAGGCACCGAGGCCAGGCAGTGGGATTAGTGAAGTCAGATCAGATATGATTCAATCACACTAGTAATGCTGTCTGTGAGATGATGGGAGGTTCCAGTGTTACACAACACAAACATACACAGACAAACACACATCAATAGAATTTCAATGAGAGAGTGGAAACTGAAACTGAGATAAGCCCGAAGGCTGAATAGACAGACAGAAAGGAAATTAAGGAAACAAACACACAAACCCCAAACTCATAATTTTGTCTTAATTATAGCTCTGCGTTTCCTCTCACTTAAGCTTTTACTAACAGTTAATGCACAATATGAATTGTGTTAGGATGAAATCTAAGTGTTGATTCTCACCTATGAAGGGGATGGAGGCCAGAGAGTCATCTTCCAATGGCAGGGGGGCGAGGCTGCCGTTGGGTTTGCGTGGGGCTCCATCTCCTGCAGAAGGTACCGGAGCTGAGTCCTGGGATTCTGGAGAAAACAATGAGGGTTCTAGCCCGTCCATGGGCAGCGCATAGTGGGGATGTCGCATACCGTGGGCGTTCCTCCGCCCTGTGGGAGGTTTCTGCCTCAGCACGACTTCCTGCGTCTGTGCCGCCACTTCCGTCTGTACCTCAGTTGATCCCCGTTCTCTCTCGTGGTTTGTCGGCCTATATGCTCTGTCTTGGGATTCTGGTGTGGTCGACGTAAGCGGGGATGCCGTAGATGCATTGAGGGATGCAGGGATGGTCTCTGGGGGACTTGTTTTAGGTGTTAGGTTCCAGTTCAAGTGAGGGCCAGAGTATGAGGGATCCCTGAAAGAATGGGCCTGCTGCATGATGCGACCCGTCTTACGGTAAAATGAGGGGCTGTAGCTGCGGTAGCCAACAGGCTGGTCGTCCATGCTCTGCCCAGGAGGGAGCCGCCTGCTCTGGGGGGCTGCCTGCTGAGGCTGGGTCTGTGAGTGGGTCTGGGTTGGTGTGTGATGTTTTGAGTGAGACTGTGGATGTCGAGATACTGGCGGAGCCTGTGTTGCATTGAAGTGGCTCCCTGGTCCTGGTCGTGGGTAAGCTTCGGGTCTGGGGGGTGGCTGGGGAGGCTGATGCCATGATGGTCTCTCAAACCGGGGCGAGACCAGTCCAGCTGCTTCTCGGTCCAGCATCTCTAAAGAGCGGCCATGGCGATCATACTGAGCCAATAGGTTTTCGGAGCGTGTTCGGGTATAGTTGGACGCAGGGTGGCCCCTACTTGGATCCGTGTCGTACTCATAGGACCAGTAGGGATCTCCTTGAGGCCCTGGTCCCGACTGTTGTAGTAACAGCAGAGTGTCCTGGGAGGCGCTGTGTGGCCATCCGCCGGACCGCTGCTGTTGTCTCCTCATATCACTGAGGCGGTCCTGAGAGTAGCTGCGGTGGCGGGTCTGCATGCTGCGACCCGAGCGCTCAGGCAGCTGGCTGTAGTACCAGTCTGACAGGGCCTGTTGGCAGCGCTCAGGGTGAGCATGGCTGAGCTGGGGTAGGGGTGGGCTGGTCCATGCTGAGCTGGACTTGCGTGGCTGAGCCTGGGATGACCCAGCAGCATGATGGTTGGGGTAGTGAACTTGGAGCGGACTCGACAACGGGCCTCCTGATGAGGATGAAGACGAGTAGGAGCGGCCCCTGGTCTGACCCTGAGGCTGCTGACTGGTCATACCGTACTGGATCTCCTCTGTGCGGTGGGCCGGGCTGGTATGACCCACTCCTCCTGGTTCTCCCGGCCGCCCCTCCTGCCAGCTGGCGGGGCTGCCCACAGCAGAGCGGTTGTCCAGGGGTGAAGATGGACTGGAGGAACCGGGCCAGCGACTCCAGTTATCCAGCTGGTTCTGGCCCATGGGGGCAGAGGATGGGGCGCCAGCCGAGGGCTGGGTTTTGGTGCGTTGGTAACAGATGGGTGGGGGTGGTGGAAGGTTCTCTGCTCCCCCTGAGTAGGGTTCGTTGCCTGTCAGGTAGGCATCCTGGGAATAAGCCTAAAAGAAGAAGAGGATGTAAGAGGTGAAAGTGTACATGACAGGAATGAAGAATGAAGAAAAGGTGATTTTAGATGTAGATTAAACTTTAACCATTTGTAGACTATTGTTACAAAGTTGCCTCAATATTCCCTCTGTTTTTGTAATGAGCTGCTGCTCAATATTCTTTGTGAATGTATGTTACCTTGTTATGCATAATCCCTGCCATGCATGGTTCAATTTCAACACCATGTTTCTCATCTCATCTCATTATCTGAACCCACTTTATCCTCACTAGGGTCACGGGGGTCACATGGAGCCTATCCCAGCCTCATAGGGTGAAGGTGGGGTACACCCTGGACAACTCGCCAATTCATCTCAGGACTGAACATATAGACAAACAACACTCTCACATTCACACCTATGGACAATTTAGATTAACCAATTAA
>JAPTYR010000030.1:18992468-19005623 GCA_029814505.1 Siphamia roseigaster | reverse complement strand
CACCTTCACCAGCCGATCTCCTGTAAACACAGCACATTTTTATCATTCTGTGTGCAGCATTTCCTGCAAATTATGACCCTTCAAACAACATACAAGCTTACTTCCTCGTGTTCAGAAGGAAAGAGTAACAGAAGTCTTGGTGGGAAAATCTTTGCAGGATTTTTATTCACACCATCAGTCTTTATAATGGGCTTTTTATTTATGTCACGACATACAAGGTGTGTCTAATTTCAATAAATCCAGGAAGATAGAGGCAAAACAATCCACACAAGGCATGTGTGCGAGTGAAGGTGTGGCGTACAAAAAAGCCATTCCAAATTGTGTCTTTTAATGACCGTGATGAAAAGCAACTATTACTTTATTGAAAATGTAATAATAAGTGGTCATATTTTTGATGGGGTTTGTTGCAGGTGTGCACCCATTCTGGCTGAAAAACATGCAAAGTGACTGGAGTGTGTGTCTCTTTGCATATGTTCCTGTTGACATGTGACTTTTTGGATGTGACACCTTGTGTTTAACCATCCATAGTGTCTGGGTTGGTTTGTTTTGGAGCTTAAGGCTGCTGTGCTGTACATTTGGGAGATGAGTTGCTATTCTGGTTTTTGTGTTACAACACCAGTGCAGACACTGATAAACAAATTCCTCTGAAGTGACTGGAGGATGACTTCTTTATATAATGTATATTAGTGTTAATAAAAAAATAATTTGGCTTTCATTCAACGTTCACCTCCCCTGCTGCAGTATTCGTGCCACTGTATATGCGGTGTTGCCTGCAGCGTGACGTGACCCCTGTTTCCCCGACAGATTTCCAATGCAAAGCAGGATGTTAATACTGTGGGACCATATGTCCCCTGTTTACCTGTGCATAAGCCTGCCTGGTGTGCCGGACCCATTTCTCTCACATTCTTGACAAATATGGTGTCCATCGGTTCCAGTCGACCTTTCTGGTACCCTGAATGAAGAAAGATATGCAAAGAGTGGTCATGAATTACAGCTCAGCAATTTTAAGCCAAAAGTCAAAATAAAACATCTTTTTATATGTGTGATGACTAATCAGGATTTTATATACAATTTGGCCATTAAGTACGCTATATGAAAAGTAATGGGAAATTTATTAAATGTATAACTTATTTTCCATTATTGTATTTAAGTGCCAAAAGCCCTATTTACATAGCACTAGTGTTACCTGTGAATTCTCTGGTAATTTTTAATAAATGCAGAATACATCTATTATCTGTCATGCGTGTAATTTCAGCAAACACAGAGGTACAGTAATAATATTAGTTCTGTGTGAATAAATACAATATTCAATATTTTTGTTTCTCTTGCACATTTATTCAGCCTAATATGTACAGTATATTTGTACATATTCTAGATTATTTTTATATGTACATATTGAACTATAAAGATTTAATATATGTATGTATTTACAATAAATCTGATTCCTGGTAGAGAGTGACAGGAGCTGCCGTAGCAATGATCGATGACATTTTTAAAAGGTATTTTTGGAGGAAATCTAGGAGGCTCATGTCACAAAATAGCATGAATGTTCACTGAAAGAGCAAACTCCCAAAAGTGAATTGGTCAAGAAGCATGACAGCTATAACAAGCAACACTTTTCTCTCTGTCAGCAGTTATCTGTAAGTAGTGGACTTGTTCTTGACACCAGAACCAGGGAATGTCAGTAAATTGGAGTCAAAAACAGACTTTTCTTATTCCGTGGGAATGCACTGTGTGAAATACAGATGCAGAGAGTTAATTTCCTAATCACCAGAGGTCCACAGGTTGTAAGAGTCCTGTCTGAATAGAGCTTAAACCATTCAATCTCTGATAGGATTTGTTTACATGCAATGCTGCATAGTGTCCTGTAGGGGGCGCAGAGAGGCTGCAGAGCAGAGGTGACAGGAGGGACCATACAGAGTCCCCATATTATTACATCATCTTTGTGGTATTGGTTTTAATTTGTTGCCTGATTAGAAGAGAAAGTAGAGGAAAATGATGAGATCACTTACCCTTTCCATTACCGTTCTCCTCATCCTGCAAGGAAAGAAATAAACGAGATTATTATTTATATTCAGATTTAATCTTGTAAAAAAATTATACGTTTTTGGTCAGTTTCTAAGACTGCATGTTGTGAACACACTCTGTTGATGATTGCTCTTCATTAGGAGACTGTTGCGCAAACATTGATAAAATAAATAAATAACATCATACAGTAAAAAAAATGAAAATAACATGTCCAGCGAGCACAAATCACATAGCTATTGCATGGAGGGACATTGAAAAAGCACATGTGCAGCCATAAAATTAAAGAGTGTTGGGTTCAATGACTGTTGATTATTTCATATTGGACTCAAAATTATATTATTAAATTATATTGTTATTTTATATATACGTGTGTGTGGTAAGTTAGCTGGTACGTAAGGTTTATGTGAAATAAAGGAAAACTAAATGATAGAGCAACCGACAGTCAAAAAGTGTTTCAGCAAAAATTTTAATTGTACTTGGGATACAATTTTAAAATTTACATTAGGTTTGTGCAATGCATCAGACTGAATCAATTAATTGAGGTTTCGCGTTCTGAAAATTAAAATTGAGAAAAATACCTAAATTGCAATATCAAGATTACTGATCTGCACTCCTCTCTGGCTCAAGAAATCTTCAACCAACTTGCTTCTTGTAATATATTAAGTGTGAATGTGTTTTCCCAGTTGAGTATGGCAGATGGTTTTAGTAAAGACTGAGTAGTTTAATAAAGTTTTGTCTGAAGTTCATGTGGTCAGAAAGCAAGTGATGAAAATCATAATTCAACAAAATAAAGTATTTTCTTACATATTACTCAGCTCAAATTTGCAGTAAATAAAAGCATCCATTTTCTTTTTCCACAACAGGTAAATAAAGTGAAACTTTCCTGATGACATGAATTACATAAGAAATGCTCCGAGAAGTTAACATTTTGACCTCAGTCATTATAAGTTTTGGTTGGGTAAACGTTTCACAGCCTGAGGGTTAAATAGATTAATGTTACAAAGGAAACAATCTAAGTTTGCAGCATGGTTACAAGCCAATATTCTCACGCTACAGGGTTTGAGCAATGAACATTCATGACATATCAACTTGTTGGATATATTTAAACAAAATCAAAAGGTGCTGCCATGAATGCGGATAAGGAAAACAAATCCCATCAGAAAACTTTGAAAAGGGATCTCAGCTCTAGAAAAAATGAGTCATATTTACATGTCAACAGAAAGGTGTGTTTAGAGGTTAAAAAAAATCCTAAATATATCTTCATCAACTGTAAATCATAGGAAGAGTTACACGTTTTTGTGTGATGTCATTGTAACCTGCAGTGATAGATTTTATTTACAAGCTTCTCCAAAATCCGGTGTTTCCTGGCATCTAACACCAAAGCTCCTGAGACAAAGCTCTGCTCCAACATTACACTCTAATAAAAACAGAGACTGACTTTCAGGTTTCACAGTCTGCAGCTGCATGTTACATCACACGCCAAAGAATCATCCTTATTATCAGAGAGCATGGCGGCGGTGAGATTTGATCACTGCAGTTTATCTGATCACCTCCGCGCCTGCATGCAGACACACCCACAAAGTAAGCTGAGTGGACAGTTTGGGGTTAGGGCTATGGTGGGCTGAGCGCTGCCCGGCTTTATGCTGCGCTGAGTGGGCTCATTCCTGGCTCTGCAGACAATGGCGGGGGGTTTAAAGGCAGAAAAAAGGATAGCTGCCGACCCCGGGACGGAGCTCGGAGCTGGGGGATGCTCAACAACCGAGAAGCCAAGGACTCGAGATGAGATATAGGGTCTGGGTCAGGGTCCACATCTGGATGCTGTCGATCAGCTTATGAAATAAAACTAACACAGTGGAAGAAGCAGAAGAACAGACACTGGCAGTAAAACATCCACCTTTTGATGTATGACATTTCACTACTGATATTTCGACATATTTATAACTCTGGATAAATACAATCAATAGTACAGTGGATGATGACAAGTTATTAAACAACACAAAACTGCTTGTGTTTTAACTGTGAAGTAACCAACAGCAATGTGGAAGACACGTGGAAGGAATGATAAGCTGTGAAATATTAACCTGAGCCCACCAAATATTGATTTCAGAACCTTTCCCAAGTGAAAACAATGGTATTCTACACTTTAACAATGAACAGAATAGTTTGTTTTCATTGGCTTATTTGAGATGTAAAAACGCTGCATTCTCCAGTTTTTGACTAGCTAATATTTTCTGATAATAATGGTCTAAAAGAAAACATTGTATTATAGAATTCGGGAGAAAGTTTTCAGTACTCACACAAACATATTACATGGAAAAAGTTGCCAACTTAATATAACGACCAACATCATTGCAATTAGTGTTTTTTGTTTTTTAATGATCATTCGTTTCATTTCATCTTCAGGATTATTTTGTTTAAATTGTTTTCAGAAACACAGTTTGTTCTTACCACTAATTATAATTGTTTAAACTGTTCTACCTCTATATTTCTGAAATATTTGCAATGTTCTGACCATAAATAAAGTAAATGTCTGGTTTCTGAACTAAGCCTTTAACCCTAAAACACCTAAAAAGCCATAGATGTCCACGGATCTACTGAAGTGAAATGTTTAATAATTGGTGAACCACTAATTCTATTGATAGATGTGAATAATTCAGGTAAAATACAATTTGTCATCTTTTGAGCGTTGTCAGATATGTTCAGAACCTCAGTAATGAACATGTAAATATCGTTATCTTCTGCAACATTGATTCACCAATAAAACATATGGTGTTTAATAAATGATGGTGGTTTAACATTGATATGATGAATAAAATATCGGAAAAATACCAAATTTTCACTGAAAATGCAGTGAATACCATCACTAATAAAAGGTTAGATGTAGAGAAAAAGATCATTTAGGAGTCATCGCTGATATGACACTTTCTGTGATAAATACTGACAAGTGCCATGAAAATTTTTATCGTGATAATATTTCACATCAACAGGAATGAGAAGCAAACAAGCTGTTCATATGATGCGTCTCCATATTTTTGTCAATATAATGTACTTACAAATATTGAGGTATAAATGAAAGTAAATGAAAAGAAAATTAATAGAAGAAACAGAATAATTTACTAAAGAACATTACTAAGAAATTCTGATATTGTAAAGCCTTCAATAAAAATACATAATCTCATTTTCTGAACCCGCTTTGTCCTCACTAGGGTCACATGGAGCCTATCCCAGCCACTGAAGGGCAAAGGTGGGGGACACCCTGGACAAGTCACCAGTTCATTGCAGGGCTGAACATATAGACAAAGCAGTCACTCTCACTTTCACACCTATGGACAATTTAGATTAACCAGTTAACCTATCAGTGCATGTCTTTAAATGGTGGGAGGAAGCCGGAGTACCTGGAGAGAACCCACACAGACAAGGGGAGAACATGCAAACTCCACACAGAAAGGACCCACTGGGTTGGAATTGAACCCAGGACCTTCTTGCTGTGAGGAACGAGTGCTAACTACTGCAACACATGAGGCTTAGTTTGGTTTTTGTGAAGGGTCCATTTTTCACTCTCACTTCTGAAAACGAAAGTTCAATAGACCTTGAGCTGAAACTGACAAACTAGAAGATGGTTTGTTTTCATAATGTAAAATACCTGGCGTTCTTTTTCTGCATGAGGTTTATTTATTGCAAGTGTTTTTCCTGAGATTAAGTGATACACTGCAAAAATCTAAACCTTACCAAGTGTATTTTTTAAATTTCTAGTCAAAATACCTCATCTCATAATCACCTAAAGAGTAACTTTTCAGTGAGATATGACAACTTATTTTTAGACAATAATTCTTGAAAATCTTAGTTATCTTACCAAGGTAATTTTCGCTTGATCAATTGGCAATTTTTTTTCTTCTTAATTCAGGTTTTGTTTTTTTTTTGTTAATTCAACGAATACAGTTGGTTAGATTTAGATTTTTTTCCCTAATGTAGTAACATAAACAATCACACAAACATGCTAATATCTTTTCTAAACATACTCTATGCATTCACAGTGCAACAGTGCTTCTAAATTCATGTGTAGTATCCTGTTTCATCATCTGTGATTGAAATAATATGACTGCAGACCTTCCGGACCTACACACACCATAGAACCAGAGACTAATTGGGTCAGGCACCCGCTGGCCTCAGATAATTGGACACCATTAGGGTAATTTGGGAGACCTCACGAACAAGTGGCTCTGTGGCTCCGATTGTCCAAAAAAACCCATGTGATCCTCGAGGCAGAGGAGAATGAGACAGAACCAGGGCCAAAGGGCAGCAGTGGGCCTATTGTCTGGGGCTGTCCTGGTACTGCCTGGCCTCCAGTGAGTGGTACCAGGCTAAGACAACAGATCTCATTGAATCTATGTCTCTATCTGCAGCTGCTGCATGGCGGGGTGGTTTAATAATAATAGCAGCCTTGTTTCAGCCACCTCACCCCACCCCAGCGTCCATATGCTTCAATTTCACATCTGGAGCCATTTGCCCCCACACCTCAAAGAACTAAATAACCGCTCGCTCTCACAGAGGCTCATTACACAACTCTGGAACAATCTTGAATTCAGCCAGACTAAAAACAGGGATATGATGCCGAGAAAAAAAAAAAAATCACACGGTAACAGTTTCCAAACCAGTCTGTCAGGCAGGCTTTGGAAGTCGAGCATCAGCTGCACTGTTGCTCATTATATTCATCAGAACATGAAATTATATTGTTCTCAATAATAAAGCATCTATGTCTTTTTTTGATCTCCAAAACTTGCAACCGCTTTAATATGCTTGTTTAGCTCAGTGTGTTGTCTATAATCAGCTGGGCTTGTTTTCTCCTTTGTCTGTGGTCATTTGTTCAGCTCAACCTCGCTGACCTTTTACTGCAGTATGATTGGCCTTTCTGAGCTCTAGTTGGCTCTGTCTGCTGTAAAGTGGCATCTACAACATCCAGGAGGTTTAATGTATAAAAAACAAAAGAGAAGAACAAAATCTGTGCATATGCTGTAAAAGCAAATACATTAGGGGAAAAAGTCGATATAAACCTTTAATTTAAAAACTCCCATTACTCTGTGTATTCTTAAGATAATTTAACACCACTATAACATCTTGAGAGTTTAGTTAAGACATTCTCAGACATTTCAAGGACCTGCAAAATCCCATCGGTCTCACCTTGAGGTTGGTGTGAAGGGCCGATTCTGGAGGGTAAACGATGAAGTGGCGTAATGTGAAACCAAAACCCTGTGAGTTCTTATGGAGAACCAGCGTCCGGGGACACTTCCAGCCCACGCCGACCCCCTCCCTTCCCGGCCGGGTCGCCATCGGCGGCCGAGGGTTGTCACCGGTTGAGGAGACACCATCCCTCCGCCCCTTACCCTGTTAGAACACAGATACAGAAAATACAACACATTAGATTACATTATAATAATCCCAGTTTATCAAAAATATAATACTGCAGCACTAAAACATTTCATTTTTCTCAGATCTTTATTAATACCTTTAATATCTCCTCTTGCAACAAAACATTTTTCTTGGTTTGACAGATTTGCAGTGTTTTATCTAAGCAGTTAATACAGATTTCAAAGAAAGATCTCAAACTCTATTGAATTAAAAAGAGAAAAACAATCCTTTCATATCTCAAAGCCATAATGCACCTTTAGAAACTCCTTTGCAACTATTTTCAATTATAATCAGTCCTTATCTAAGACCAGCAAAAGCAAAAAGAATGATATGGAATAGTCCTGTGTTGTTATCCTGTGTTGTTACTATACATGCACTTTATGCTTCTGAAACACAATAAAATGACAATAACAGGTCTCATTATCTCTTTTCAGAAAAGTCTAAGAAGGGCAGGTGCAAAGTTCAGCAGAGTTTCTTATCTCTAAGCATACAATTCGAGCCTTGATATGCTTGTTCTCCTTTTTTGGCGCATACAATAACTATGTGAATTATAAATAAATAGAGTACAGTAGAAAATGTGATTAAGAGTACAGCACAAAATAAAACTGAACAATGTTGGTGTTCTGTTGTCTGAAAAATTGTATTGTTTGATAGAAATATTTGCTTTTCTTATAAGTCTTTTATAGGTGTAAAAACAGTCTGCAAACAAGATGTGCCATTCACTGACCAGCGAATTGTTGAGTTCAGATTATTGTTTAGCTGTTTTGAATTGGGTTCAACTATAGAACGATGTATAAGCAGTTGACAAACGACATATTCACAGGTTTTCAAGTCTGAATGTGCAGCTTTGGCAGATATACAACATATGCAGGAGATTTTCTGGCAATTTTTCTGGGATTTTTGTCAATATTTAACATTTCTTTCATATCACCATATATCAAAATATTATCCTCCATATTTAGCATTTTTCAGTGAATATTTGATTTTTACTATATTTAATTTACTGCTCGTGTATTTTAATCATTACAATGATATTACATGTGAGGGTTATTATATGAAAAAAATGGAAAACTCAAGAAAAAAAATGTACTTTTTCAACAAATATATCATTAATTGAACAAAAAACAAGTGTGTCCATCCACTGTCATTGAGCCGTGTCCATGGGTTTTACTGATGAATCAGCGTTGTAGAAGATGGTGTTTCCATGGTAACTACAGAGCCTCTGAATATCCAAATAGGTCATATCTGATGACCATGAAAAGATGAATAACAATTTCTTTACACCATTTTTTTTACATGTATTGACAGGATTATAGGTCAACCATATCAAACAGTTGACATCAGGAGATTATTTTAGTTGCCAGTGGGCCAGGGTCGCAAGGTTTTATGGGTTAAATAAAAAATATAAAGCGAGAGAGGAAAAAAAGCCATACATGATCTGTTGGTGACAGACAAAGTGACTTTACATCTGGGACTAGATGAGCCCTGACAGTCCACAAATAAACCTGGGGGGTCTAGAGTCAGGAAAGACCATAGTCTAAACAGGGCCTGAGGAGCTTCTGCCAGGTCTTTATCACCTGGAGAGAAGGTCGAGGGGGGGATCTGAACTCTGAGTGGAGAATAAAGGCAGATTTCCAGTGGCTCTCTAAACATCTCATTCCTGAGACCGAGTAAATACGCCCAACTAGCTCAGCTGACAGATACACGTGAGAACTATCACCCTCATGCTGCCCCCGATGACCCACATCTGTCAGTCAAACACAATCACCTGACCAAACATGCAGGAGTGAAGAGGAGCAGGAGGAGGAGGAGGAGGGGGGCTCCTTATGTCAGCTCAGAGGTCAAGTCTGCTGACGTCTTATCTACTGGTGCATGTTCGCCATCACACTTTTTTGAAATAGTGAACTTTCTGAACTTGCAGAGTTAAAGAACTACATCATAAAGTCGGTTCACTGGTTTACCATAATCATCTATGTGTCTTCAGCCAATCAATCACTGTGGTGCTGTTTCAAGCTGATACTTCAGCAGCACATGATGATGGATATCAGTAGCACTGTGACAAAACTGACCAAATGAGGAAAACCCAAGAAGACCACTATGTTATGGTGTTTTTAAAGTTCATTTGATTTGTACAGTATGTTTTATGAAAACCACATGCTAACTGACATTCGAACAGTTCCAATGATGTCTAAAAAAACCAAAATACAACGTTCATATTCGTCATGCAGCAAAATCTTTCAGCGGTTGTGAATTACTGGATATCGCTGAAGAAGAAATAATGCAGATTAAAGCTTCTCAAATGTGAACAGAGGTTTGTTAATATGTGAAAATTTACGCTCTAAAAGGTAGTGATAAGCAATTTTTGTTACTATTGTTTACATTTAATGGCCATTAATGATTGACTAAGATGAATAATTACCAGATTTTTTTTCTGGCTTTATATGTCTCATCTCATTATCTGAACCCGCTTCATCCTCACTAGGGTCACGGGGGTCGCATGGAGCCACATAGGGCGAAGGCGGGGTACACCCTGGACAACTCGCCAATTCATCGCAGGGCTGAACATATGGACAAAAAACACTCACATTAACACCTATGAACAATTTAGATTAACCAATTAACCTATCAGGGCATGTCTGGACAGTGAAAGGAAACCAGAGTACCCGGAGAGAACCCACGCAGACACGGGGAGGACATGCCAACTCCACACAGAAAGGTATAAGTTCAATTCCAACACCACTGACTAGTGCTGGAATCGAACCCAGGACCTTGTTGCTGTGAAGTACGAGTGCTAACCACTGCACCACCGTGCATTGCATTGCCGCCTCCATTCTCTCTCTACTGCATAGCATTGAGGTGTCCCCTGCATAGCATTCTCTCTCTCTCCACCACATAGCATTGTGGTTTTTCCCTGCATACCATTGCAGCTTTCATTTTCCCTTCACCGCATAGCATTGCTGTGTTCTCTGCATATCATTGCAGTCTCCATTCTCTCTCTCCACCGCATAGCATTGTGGTTTCCTCTGCATAGCATTGCAGCCTTCGTTCTCTCTCCACTGCATAGCATTGTGGTTTTCACTGTATAACATCACAGCCTCCACTCCTTCAGATTGCATGATTTAATATTTCCCTATGCACCTCTCTCCAATTTTCTGCTTAACGTACTTTAACCATGTCTAATTGTGCTGTCTCCTTAGATTGATTTTCTTCGAATTGGGTAAGGTGTATTTTATATTATTTGGGGGGGATATCATCTTCAAAGCCAGCCTCTCTTCCCTAGATCAGCCCACAATGCTGATCTACTCCCTGGTGTCTAAGCGCCAAATGATTTGTTTGCACAATAAGTGTTATTTCGTCTTTCAACCATCTGCATCTTTTCAGTCATTTCTTATTGAAATGGAGCTAAGTGAAATTTCAGACAGAAAGAATATTCCTTTAAGCTCATATCCAAGCCTCTTTCCAGCTGTCCTCCCACTCTGACCTCACCTCCTTGTTCACCCAGTCACTCAGTCATTTTCTCTCGTCCAGTTATTAGTGTCACATTTAAAAGTGTTCTCCTCTGCTGTCTTCCTGCTGTCATTTAGCAAAACTTCAGCCCCCCATCACCCCTCCTGTACCGCCACCCACATTGCATCCTCACAGACTGGATCTACATCTGAAAATGGACGTCCACTTATAGCCTGTCTGTCCATGGCACTGGATCTCTCCTTCACTGTGGTCCTCTCTGAGATTTCTCCTTTCCCACTCAGTTTTTGGAGTTTTTCCTTGCCGGGGGATACCTGGGACTTACGTATTTCATTGACTGTCTTTTTCAAACCAACCCTCTAAAGCCTCTGAGACATCATTGTCATGATTTAAGGCTCTATAAATTAAATTGAATTGAATTCATCACCTCCATCACAATACTGGCTTTCTTCATTGGGATCTTCAGTCAGATATACCCCAGCAGGCGACCCCATACTTCTACCAACACCAGTGGCTAGACCCAGGGGGATATATTCTTCAGTGTCTTCCCTAGATCAGCCCACAATGCTGATCTACTCCCTGGTGTCTAAGCGCCAAATGATTTGTTTGCACAACAAATGTTATTTCGTCCTCCATCCATCTCCTTCATTGTTTTAGTTTCTTCTGATTGAAATATTATAATATGGACCTTGCTAAAGTCACTGAGTTGCTTATGCCGATCATTTTGCTGCGTCCAACAGCTTCAATGACTAAATCTTCACTTGTTTCCTAATATATCAATCCCAGTGATAGTTCCCATTGTAATGAAATATTATTAGAACTACATCTGTTAATGGTCAGCATATCATGGCAGATCAGTGTATCTTTTCATAAAAAATTTTCCCAAGAACAGTGAAATATGAATAAACCCACATGAACTGTAACCGTACATCTTTCATATTCATCAAGGCTTCAGAGATATGGTAGTTTGTTCCGCTACACTGCTTGTATGACAGTGATACAATAGCAGATTGTAAAGAACCTTGGGCATCAGGAGCAGTGGTCATGGTTGTATCTCTCAGACATATCAATCCTGCTCTATATCAGACAAATGGTTATGATTTTCTCAGCCTTTTCTGTGTGGAAATGTGAAATACAATTGACCAGAGCAAATGATTAATCTTTCAGATTCATGTGATTAATAGCTTTTTTGTGTGCCATTTTGTAATTTTGATGCAATGTTGTATTTAAACAGCTGACTTCAATATTTGGTGATTTCATTATATCCAGTGGCCTTTATTTTATGTGAATAGTAGTATATTTCATTGGGATATTCTGAATTAGAGGTTCTTCTCAATTACACCTTTTTTCAGTTTAGACATGGGATTAGATGATATTATTCTAGTTTTGCGGGGATTCTTTGGATGTGTTTAGAGTGTATTTTATTGTGACCCTGTTTATGCTAATCAAGAAACTAAAACATTCTCTTGTAGATGTGGTTCCAAGGAAACGACAAAATTTCTAATTATATTGAGAAATTCACACATTTTTAAACACTAAAATTGATAAAAGGATACCAGCATTTAAAAAAAGAAAAAAAAATGTATGTATGTGTGTGTGTACACACACACACACACACACACACACACACACACACGCACAATTTCTCTTTCTGTTTGTTGTTAACACATGACTCAGTTAAGCTTGACACAGATGACTTAGACGTCTCATTCCTTTCTATTCCGTTGTAAGCCACGTCTCTGGCTCACTCTTAAGGCTGGGCTTCACACATTGCACATGAAAAGGTTTAGATACTCAGGAATACTAATGCAGCAGCCTGTCGGCATCAGCTGAGGCGGCACGCTGTGAATCATAGGTGCTGAGGATAAGTGAAGAATTCGCGGTGGATTTGTCAGAACAGTTCAGTCGAAGTTCATTTGTTTTTGCATCTTAAATGTATTTACAAGATGAAACCAGCCACTGCTAAACGAGTGGATCTGTGGAATATGTCAGGGATTCCATCTCTATTTCCTTTACATTTTTTTTTTTCGTCAGTAGAGGAAAGAGTTTGGAGGTTCGTGTGACGTGTGCTTTGAGCATGGAAATAATTTATAAATTAAACTATGCTTACGCCATGAGAATCCTTAACCAGACAGCTATGATGTCATGATGTGATACATCCCCAGGTCATGACCTTTCTTTTGCACTTGATTTGAAGTTAAAGCTGCAGTGGGTAACTTGTATAAAATTATGTTTTTGTCATATTATGTAAAACTG
>JAPTYR010000030.1:18838973-18850598 GCA_029814505.1 Siphamia roseigaster | reverse complement strand
GCAGTGATGGACAGATGTCAGACACTCCATCAAACACACATCTGGCTCTCATTGGTTGTTTTTTAACAGGAGCGGTGAATTTTTACAAATGGCTGTAGAAGTAGTAGGAGGGACTGCAGCAGCAGTTTTTTTTTTTTTTTACAGATTACATATTTCATGCACAACTATGGGGACATTGCCTCAGTTTTACATAATATGACAAAAAGATAATTTTATGCAAGTTACCCACTGCAGCTTTAAATGTAAATCTAATTTACATGGATTATGGCGTATTCTGACTAAACAATGCTCCTACTATGCTGTTTGTATCAAATACTTCCCCTTTACATGGAGTTGTGTATACTCCAATTAATGTCTGGGATGATGGCTCCTGATCCTATGGCTACACCCGTCAGATATCTAGGCAAACATATTAATTTCATTTTGAGAATGTTAACATTGGGATGAGGGCTCATACCCCAACACAATGGTGATATCCAAGTCTTTCGCAATATTTAATAGTAGGTGTGTTTTTCTTTCCGCCCAGAGATGTGTGCTTTTCTTGTGGGAATACAGCTGAAACACAGCTTTGCAAACTAGTTGCTGAAATAAAAAAGAAACTGTGTTTTGTAAACTCCAATAAAGTTTTTTTTTTCCATTTTCTGAATGCTTTGCACAAACCATGTCCAAAGAACACTCTTAAAACAAAAATACTTTCAAAGGTTGGCTGATCATAAATAAGCAGGCTAAATGAAATATGATATTAATATAACCTGTAATCATTTGGCACATTACTGTGCATGTGAACATGAGTGGGTGTCTACCAATCAACTAACTTGCAGACAAACTTATCAGACAGTGTAAGATTGGCTGGTGTTATTTTCTATCCAGATTGAACAAGGCTATCTGATCGTTTTATTTTTAGATTTATTTAAGAAAAAATATATAATTAATCTCTGAACCACGGTGAATGGATTTGCATGGTCCAGTAGTCACTAAAGTAAGCATCAGAGGAATGCTACGCTTCACAACACTCAAGGACATCTCTTGGGACCTTGATGAAATGCTTCATAATTCTTGGTCAATCAGAAGCAATTAACTTCAATCTATAACACTTTGTTTTAGAGATTTTAGAGGCAGATTATGCTCAGAGTTTAAAAGCAGCCTAAATATGCAACTACTCTTTGACTTAATCAAAATTAGGGGCTAAATAAAATAAAAGCAAACAGATGCAAACAGGGTGGCCCCGTTTCAACAGCTAATTTTCTATATAAGAAAATGTAAGACTATTCTAGCATGAGGCAGTACATGCCTAAAGCCAAAATGTCCACATCTGGCTGGTACTAATAGAGGAAAACTCCAACTCACACTGGTTAATTATTGCCTCACCTGATGCAATTAATTCTTACCCCAGCCAAGGGCATTTTTCAGGCTGGTATAGAGACCTGAATTTGAACAGACACACTATCCTAGATTTTGCACTTAATGCACTACCCAGACTAGCTCACAATGTCACAAGCACTGATCAGACATGCCTGCCTTGTCATTAATCATTTCAGAAATCCACTTTATAAATGCCAGTGGGTAAAATGTGTCCATTCCCTTCAAAAGCCAGTGCTACAGAGAGTCTTGCTTTTAAAAATGAGGTTGTATCCTAATATATTGGAAAAGTAAACAGAACATGCTAGTTCCTTTTTCTGGTAATAAAATGTTCAAAGGAGAAGCACCTGGCTGCATATCACAAAGGTGATTTTGAGTGTAATGTGTGTTTGTGCCTGTGAATCATTGCAATGAGGTGACTGGACAGAATCCTCACCTCTTGCGGCTTCTGGACAACATGAATCAGCTCTCAAAATAACCTGTCTATACAAAGGCACGGCTGTCAAATTCCTATAATTAATAATGGTCAAAGGAAACACATTCACAGTGAATCACCAGAGGGCAAATGAAGGTAAATCCTACCCATTTAAAAATGAAAACTCACAACTATCCACACTTGCAGAATTGCTATATTTACATAAGACTGTAGGAATTTACCGAGAGCATGTATCAGTTTTCTAAAACGTATCTGCTCTTATCTAATGCATTCATGAACTGGCTTTCAACAAGACTAATTTGTTATTATATAGTTGATAATGGAAAGAGAAAACAGGCCATAGAAAAAAGGGAGTAACAATAAAGGTCACCACAACAACAATCGAGCTGGGGACATCACAGGCACCCGTCAAAACATGACTATCTGGCCAAACTTATTATTAACATCCAAGAACAAATACATGATAACAGAATCCTTGAGAGTTGGTGCCATTTGTTGTCTGTTGGTGCTGTAACACTGACATGCCGATATTGATGAAGCAACTGCCCTACTGGCTTGAATCCAGCCATATTCCATCTGAATTTATTCTCTACCAAAGGATTGTTTTATTTTTAGTGACACTGTGAATTAATCCCTGAACGAAGTTGCCATGTGTGCAATCCTTTGTGGTGTCAAAAGTTGTATCTGAAGCATAAAAATAAGCTTCAACTTAGAAAAAAAACGAAAATACTGTACACATTTATTAAAATGTTCTCACATTGCTACTATAAGTAAGAGCCAAAACGCCTATTCAGAGCCAGCACAGCAGCTGTCGGAAAACAAAAGTCATCTTAACTCATTTTTATTGGCATTAAACAGTTAATCCTACAATCACTGATAAAATAGCAGATGTACTATTATTACTTTTTAATTTACAATGCAGTGACACATACCGTTTGTCAGTTAACATAAATAAATCATGTGACAGGAAGAAAAAGCTGGATCTGTAATTCATCCAAATGCAGACAGCCCATAGAGATGTTGAGTTCAGAGACACTTCAGCAGAGACAAGTGTTTCAGTGAGAGCAGCGCTGTAAGACCAGCCACTCTGCACAGATCACCTCATTTATCTTGTAATACACACTTCCTGAGCATTGAAAATAGCTAGTCATCTCAAATTGACACACTTGCAAATCATTTCATTGCTACAGATATCTGCATATCAACCTAAACGTAAATATGCTAGTGAGATGCTGCATTCCTTCCTCGTTACAAGTTTTATCAGCTTGCTTGTTATCTTGAAAAAACAAAAAGCACCTCTGACAGCTTAAGGTTAACACAAACGTGGGCATATATATAAAGTGCCTTATTATCAGCTGATTGTTTTAAGCAGCAGAGGGAAACAAGGTAAAAATCCCTTCACGAACAAAAGCCTCCACTAAAACTCACTTCCTGTCTTTGCATGTGCTCAGCTGCTTGTTCCCTCTGCTAGACCCTACCCTGCTTTACAGGAATGCAACTGACACAAAAACAAGCCTCTGTGGCAGACTCTCCACAGAGGACCAAAAAACAAGAACATGGACAGGTAAAGGTTTTCATCTGTGGCTGAGAATACCAATGCAGACGCCACATAACCCCCTCAGCTCATATGCTTTCGACTGAGCTAGCCTAGCATATTCTATGTGACCGGTTGCTTTAAACCAACAAGAAAGGACACTGTGGAAACTAGGAGGTTGTTTTGGCATGTCTGAAGAGGTGAGTGCTGATGTGGAATGGCAGCAAAGACAGACGGCAGGCTACTCTCCTGAGCTAGGTTCAGAGATGGGAGATGGCACAGCAGGCCTCTGACAGAGCACGTTTTATGGGAGTGTCTGTCTGCTGGAATGCACTCCACTTCAGACCAGATTCCAAAGCATATTCAGGCTGTACTTGTGGCAATTTGGTTTTTATCATTACTAGCCTTCTAACGTGCAACCAAATCTTGTATTTTTAGGCAAACAGCTTGAAAGGGATTTTCAAGCTGTTTCAATCCCGGTCCTAAAGTACTTTGGGAAAACATTAGTCATGGTGCATTCAAGAATATATCCATGCAGCAGAGCAATAATGTGCCTAATCTCGTGCTGATGTTACTTTAGATAATGTGCTTTGTGTGCTCTTTACCCACCTTTCTCATCTGTCAAACCCAACAGATAAGGAGGCCTTGACAGGGATTGATTTTCAATAGCCATTCAGACATCCATTAGACAAATTATCTACTTGCCCCCCAGGCTATGCTTAGTATCTATCCTTATATCAGAAAACAAAAATCGCCATTCTTACGCAATCCAAAGCAGACCCCACCCACATTATAAGTGTCAAAAAACGTGTGCTTTTCTGAACATGAACGGGTAGGAAGTGGAAAGTTATAGCTGCCATTTACCTACGAGAAGCACAAAAACATGCTGTTCCAGTGTAAATATGAGTAATATGGGTTCTCTACAGCGAATTACAGATCTCAACATGAGTCAGAAGGTGTAAAATTGATTAGATTATCATCTTGACTCAGATTAGGCCGCTGCTTTTGAAAACTAATCGAGAGTGCAGGACTAATCATCCCTGACTTGGATTAGCCAGTGAAATAGACATGATGAAAAAAAGTGAAAGAAAGAAAATACTCCACGCTGCCTTGAACAGAGATTAGACTACTTTTAGTCAAAACACGAGAATATCTATTCCACTTATATGCTTTAGTAAAGTGAATCCAAGTGGAAGTTTTTATTCCATGAAAGGTTGGCTCAGACATTAGCTAACGTTATCAATCAGTTTTCCCCAAATGCCAGAAGCAAGGCCCCGACCAGACACGACTCGGAGGCAATGTAAAGCTGCGGTTTGGGTTTTTTTCATCGTTTTATCCTCACCCTATAGTTCTAATTAAATTTGTAGAGACTCAATTCGTTTAAAGCGATTGTTTCTTAAGGGTGTAATCTTGTTTTCAGTCCGCCCTGATGTGCCATCGCCTTACAGACGTTGGCTAACGGTTAGCATCACTAGCTAGCGAAATACCTGTCCTGTTGGCTGCTCAATTCATTCACAAAAATCAAGTGTAGGGTGTGATTTTAAAGGTGTAGGATGGAGTTTAGCGAGGAGACAAAAGGGAAGAGGCTGTGGGGTGCTGTTTTCAAGAGAAAGCAGGGAAGTGAGAGTTTTAATATGCTCTTACCTTGTCCAGACAATTCAGTTTTTCCACGGGGTAAACGACTTTTTGACATCTGCTACACAACGGATTCATATTGGAGGGACGCTCTTCTAGCTAGTTAGCACGGAAACAGCCGTCGATACAGGTTAAATCTGCCTGCTGTCAAGTATTAAAGGCAGAAACTAGCTACAGTTAACGCTTATGATCAGTAGCAGACCGACACTAATCTAGTTGTACGTAGCAAATCCAAGAGGTTGTTGTTGTCGTTGTAGCCGCACAGCTGGCTGTCAGTCTACTAACCAGACACGGAAAGCGCGCTCCCGCCGACCCCCCTCTCCTTGCCTTCGCTTCCTCCCAGTGCGCGCTCCCGACTTGGAGAGTGTGGGAGGTTTGGGATTTTTCACTTAGCAGAATATTTGGGTTATTATTTGACAGCCCTCGAACATGTATACGCTGTGCTGTGTGACTAAAACATCTATGCGTGTGCATGTTTTGCTGAAACGCTGCATGTTTCACTTCTGCATACGCAAATCTAGGTCGACCCTCGTGCATGGCCAAAAAAATTGCGCTCGTTGTCTTTCTCCATCTGTGCTTGCATAGCAAACTCATGCGATCATATTTATTGTTCCAGTTTTTTGGGAGCTTTACCAAGCCCATGATCTCAAATCACATTTTTACACATCCGCCACGTTCACCGCATGTCCTACTTGAGGTGGATTTATTTGCCTAAGGCTCCATCTGCTGGAGTAACTGATGCACTCTGTATTCACGTAAAGATTTGTTGTCGGGGATTGACACAGAATTCAGAAGTTTTCCAACTTTATGCCATCGATTTCTTGAAACAAATCATGAAAACAATTCTGTTAATTTTATGAGGCCTTGAAAATCCTAACAGTCCATTCCCAGCACTATTCTTTTTAGTGTTTTTGGATCCTGGAGCAAAGTTTCATTACAAGTAGGCCAATGTGTATTTGAAGCCTTGCCAATGTTGTGATTTTCACTCTGGTTGACATTTGTACTGAAACCTAAGCATAATGCAGAACATACTTTTTGCAGATATAAAATGTATAAACTTTAATCATATACGAGCAGAACACAAATCTATACTGTTTTTGATATCTCAAAGTTATTTGTTCCTGCATAAAAAATAACAGGTTTAGCTATAATATATTTACAGTTGAAAAATCCACTCCCTAAGAGTACATTTTTGACAGGATATTAATATTATTTGCATATAAACGGTTGCCTATAAAGTCGGAATAAAATATTTTTACCTCATCCAATGAAATGATTGTGACAGTGTTATTATTGTGTTATTCTTGATAGAGAAAGTGTAACTGGGACTCAATATGTAATCATTGCAGCCGGTCGAAGGTGATTTCTAATGTGTATTAGTAGGAATAAACAGAGGAATGTGTCTGAAAACAAAATTATTCTAAGTTCTAAAATTATTCTATTCTTATCTGGCAGTGTATATAAAGTATTACAACTTCTTAAACATTCAATTATTGTCTTAAAAAATATTCTTACTCAATGGGATAGAGCTTTTGAATTTTGTAAGGTCTCATGACCTCAGTAAAGGTCTTAAATTTCATGACTAAAGTGAAATACCAAGGGAATGACATCTTAACACATAAAGACCCAAACAGCTACTGTTGACATAAACCATCTACAGATATAATGCCTGTTGATCCACTGATCCTACCAGTACATGTAAATAATAGGTGTGAAATACAGTTCATCATCTTTTCCTGGTCATCAGACCCATTTGGACATTCAGAGGCTCTGTAGTTACCATGGAAACGCTGTCATCTTCTACAACATTGATTCACCTGGAAAACCCATGGAGTTGGCTCAACGACAGTGGATTTATATTCAGTTAATAATATATTTGGATGAAAAAGTAAATTTTTGATAAAATAACCCTCAATTTTTCTTTGAGCATTAACATTTGTATGATCAGTGAATTAAATATGGGAAAATGCATGATTTACACTGAAAAAATGCAGAGGATAGTATTATAATGGTGAATCCCTTAAGAAATGTTAAATATTGAGGAAAATTTCATTTGGGAGCTGTCATAAAAGTAGCAGTGCATCTGTATGGGTTAACATACACATTTTGACATGTTCTAGCCTGACTTCCATTGACTGTATAAAATCTGCAGGGATCCCAAATAAAATACATCCTAATCTTTATTTGTATTATATGAAATAGAATTGCTGGTGTATTTTTCAAGGGTTGTTCGTTTCACAGTTGACTGTAATCAAATTAGATAAAACTTTTTAAAGTAACCACCATTATTGCTGTAAAAATACAAAATACAGATGCAAAATTATTAACATCATTTAAAATTCATGGTTGTTCTACACAATGACGAACAACCTGAAAAACATCATAACAATGTGCACGGTAACTGTGACTGTAAATGTTTGAATGTTTGGAGAAATGTAAATATCTGAATGAAAATCAGTTCAATGCAAATCTGGTTCGTCTTCTTCCAACTTTCCACTCATGCTTTCAACATGGCCCGGCCTCAACAATGCTGTCTTTCTCATGATGTCCTTCACCTTCCACTTCTGTGTAACCCGGCTGTTGCTTCTGAAACTTCAAGGAAGGCCAATAGCTCTTGCGTCGCTGAAACAATAATTAGGCACAGACAATATGAACATTTTAGCTGAGAAATAACAACACATAGCATCGTGTAAAGCGTAAAACACTTGCAGAGCTCACCTGGATGAGGTAAAGTGGTGATGCAGCATGGGGATGGCAGTTGATGAAAAGAGCCACTAGTATCAGAGCCAGAAGTAGAACCAAGGCAGCCGTGATACCAGCAATCACTGCAGTATTTGGTAGCCCTTCATTCTTGATTGAATGATCTGTTTTTACATCTGTAGGCAGAGAACAGGGGTGTCATGTAACAAAGTACAAATACCACTATTTCCTAGAATAATTATTTTTCAGCTGAATGTACCATAGAAGTTATATTATCAAGTTCTATTACCAATTCTCAACTCTTAGGTTTTGAGACTTTTAAAAATTTTAAGTACACCTGCTTTTTATACAAAGTGCTATATAACCTTGCCCCTCCTCTGCTGCATGTTTTTTTCCAAAGACGTGATAGCAGAGGGAGCACACAGGCCTCTGTAAAAGGTGATTGTATGATACCATTTAGATGCACCCCTTTTGGATAAAATGTGTTGTCAATATTAGGAGGTAAATTCTGGAATAACTTGCCTTTGTCAATAAGAAAGTGTCCCACATACAACATATTTAAAACACTGGCTCCTGGAAAAGCAGAAATGCACTCACTGCTAATTGTTTTGTATTCCACTATTTATATATTTTTAATTGTCTTGCATTTGATTTTTTTTTTTTTTTTACCATCCATGCTGTTCCTGCTGGATGTAAGTATGGAGATGTCCTGCTGTCCTGGTCATTATTTTATGTCTGTTTTTTGGCGATGATGTTATTATTATGTGTATTTTTCATTCATTCACATTTCATTCATGTTTTTATGTTACCTGCCTTGGGACTGCAGATGAAAAGTAGTTATTTTGACTAATTCTGGCATATTTATATGCTGTATTTTTTTTAATACAACAATGTTAATTAACATGCATGGTCCCTATTAAATAAACTATTAAAATAAATAAAGATGGCAGAGACCCAAGAGAACTCGAGCAGAGTGTCCCAATAACTCTACTGTATATAAACAACCATACCAGGGTAACTGTTACTAAGCCTACTCTGGGTACACCAATTTTTTTGTCCACTTATGTTATCTTACATCCGCTGCCTTCACAGATTCCTGCAGCTAATCTTGGATATACATTAATTTTACATTCCAATAAAGTTTTTTGATCACATGCCTCTGAAGTTTGAATTTTTGCACCGTTACAATACTTATAGGCAACTAGTCATTATAATATCCACTTCATGAAACATGTTAAAGCTCAGCAGTACATATATATATAGTTCTTTAATATATTTCCATGAACTGAAATGTGTTCATTTTCAAAGGGCATATGCAGCTGAAACAGGGAGACAGGTGCATCTGGAATTTCTCCTTTACATTTTATTACAATATTACAGTCATTATGTTTTTTTTGGGTAGGTGGGGTTGTGCCTATAAGCTCCTGTAGTGTAACCTAAGATTTTGTCCTAATTGCATTTTTTCCCACTTACATTTACTTTTTTTATTTTAAGTAGTTTTGAAACCAGTACTTTTACACTTTTACCAAAAGAGTAAAAAGCTGGTGTTGGAATTTCAGCTTCTACAACAGTCTTTGTAAACCCTAATATTTATATATGTCTGACTGAGTAATGAATATGAATACTTTTGACACCTCTGGCAAGGAAAATATACACATTCACATACTAATTACATTTATCTGGTAAAACCTGTGATGCTACAGAAAACTTCAGAAATTTACAAAAAGTATCAGCTAGACTTGCTGACTACTGTCTCACTAACTACTACGAAAATAAATTCAGTGTGTTTTTCCTGCTGCTGAATCCTCAAATATTAGAATTAAAGGTGAACTTGTCAAATACTTAAGAGAGGAGAAAGATTTAGGTATTAACTTATATTATCAGTTGTGTTTAAAGGCCACGTTAAAGAGATTTATAAAGCACATATGACTGATTTGAATTGGTTTTACGATGATCAGTAACCTGACATGTGACTTTCCATTGCTATGTCTAAATTCAATGATGTTTTCACATTTGTAATATGGTTTATCTGGTCTAGACATAAGTGATGTACACTCCATAGAATATCTGCATAATCGGGCCATGAACATTTTGGACAAAAAGCCAAGACGTTCTGATCACTGCCACATTTAACACAGATATAAGATGTAAAATTCTGTTAATTGTATTGATTTGAACAACATAAAGCCAGTATGTACATGTTTTAAATAGATTTGTTCCACTGCATATAAACTGAAAAACTACAGCAGAGCAGCCTCACATGGATTGTGCCAACCTCCGTTCTGTAAAACATCTGCTCAAAAAAAAAAGAGCTGAAAGAAACTCTCTCTCTTTCACTGAAATCTGATAAAAGCATCACCACCCTCAAGAGAGCCATTAAATCCTAGTTTATTCAGCAGTGAATCTGTGCTCATGTTGATTTTTAAATGTAATATGTGATGTATCAGAAGTATTGCAATATTTTGTTGCATTTTTTTATATTCTGTACTCCAGTGATACCTAATAATCCTACTTTTTTGTCTATAAAAAAGCCTTTCTAGGGACAAGTGTTGCTAACTAGCATGTGCTGCAACAACTGATACTTACATGTGATTACTTACCTATGTAGATATATCAAATAAAAGATAAGATAAATAAACAGATACCGTAAATATAATAAATATCCTGTCACACAGTGTCATCTTAATGGCTGCAAGAATAAACTCACCACTGCCGGTCTTGAATATGTGATGTTTAGTTTCATCTGATGGAAGTCAAAGAATAGTAATGTTAATAATAGACCTTATTGTATTATACAAATATATGGAGAACATTACTGTGTGGATTGCTCTCTTTATATAATCAGCCTCACCAAAACTTTCACAGCCCTTTTGATGAGGAATTAAAGAGGTCACACCTTCAGTCTCTGGTGTGATAGAGGAAGTGTCATCCCTGGAATAATCTTCACAGGTTGCATTTTTGCTCTACCCATGCACAGAATAATACATAGGTTTGCTTCAATTATTAAACATCAGAACTACTAAAAAAATAAATAAAATAAATACAGACACTGCAATTAACCAGTTTCAACTGCTTTGCAATTTTTGCTGTAACAGTGAGATTGATTTTAAGGAAGGTCAGTAAAAGTACTATGCATTAGACTTTCTTTTTAGAATAATGAGTAAAAATACAAGCTAATATTCTGTTCTGTTCTTTGCATAAAAAAGACCATGCAGCCAGCTTTATTATCTGTTGGGTTGTGACACAGAAGTGGATCACAGAGTGGCCGTTCTGACCGGATTATGAAGTTACTTAACTTTCAGGTGTTGGACTTGGATTTTGATAGACATGCAGGTTGGGTGTTAGAAAAGTTATAGGTTCATGTTGTTTGGGGGCAAGTAATGTGCAAATATGACTCCAGATGTGTAAATATTGATGCTGACAATAAAAAGGGGGATTGTGTGATATGTCAAAGCTGAAATTAATTTAACCAAGACAGTGAAAACAGGTGGTGTTTGTTGCATTTGCTTAATTCATGTCTAAAAACTGCATTATTATTATTATTGTTATTATTATTGCATGAACTGAATGAACAGAATGGATAATGCTTGCGTGTATTTTATTATTTTTCCTTAGAAAGGCAGACAGTGATATTGCATATGTGGTTATAAAGAAAACAACTGAGATATGTGTCATTAATTATGGTGGTTTTTCGTTTCTCTTTTCTTTTTTTAAACTTTTTCGTGTTCTTTCTGTATTGAGTTCAGATAAGCCATTCAGGGCATTCAGTGTCATTCTTGTAAAACCCTTCAAGTTGCATTTTTTGTATGAAAAGTGTAGTATAAATAAAGTTTATTGTCATTATGCTTATTAATAACCAGATGATGAGCATTCTTACCTCTTCTGAACAGGCATAGTCAAACCATTCCTGTCTGTGTCTATCCATGCCATCTGAGCACCTGAAAAATACAAAATATATGTA
>JAPTYR010000030.1:18819960-18830793 GCA_029814505.1 Siphamia roseigaster | reverse complement strand
ACACACACACACACACACACACACACACACACACACACACACACACACACACACACACACACACACACACCACTGAGATATACCACGTTTTCACAGTTAGTTAATTATTCCTTTTTTAGAGCTTGTGATGGTTTGTTCTTGTACATTACACATTACATAATAGATAGTCAGGGGATATTTTGATTGGTGAAGAATATGCTGCTGGGGTGCAGTTAAGGGGAGGGGGGGGTTAACATTACAAATTCACGGGGCCCAGCATTCCATGGGGACCCATACAGCAGTGCAGTGGGCCCGAAAAGTTAAAGGAATAGCAAAGCATCTTCAGTTTCACTTGGACTTTACAGCGCTCTGACAATCACAAACCACTACTCCCCTAGCTCCAACAGATCGTTTTCAGTGACCTTCTTGTAGCAAGGGACGCAAAAGACGCTTCAAAGGGCCACTGCCAGTGACCTATACACATACTCAAGTGTCTCACAGGTAACAGACTTTAACTACAGACCTCTGCACCTGCTGTCAAACACTTTATTCAGTATCATTAAACTTGATCACATTCATATACACATACACTGTTATAATGATTTTGTAAACAAAACAACATGAATTTTAGAATCAGAAGACAGTGTGTGATGCTTACCGCAGCCTGTTTGTGTGTATTTGACAGGATGCCATGCACTCTCACTTGTCCATGTCTTACGTCGCTCATGTCTACCCAAAGTTCCTTTGTGCGCTGGTCCTCAGGGCCGTAGCTACGCCATGTGTAATACTTGCCAGAGTCCTCCTTCCACACAGAAAGACACAAAGGACCACAGGTTTTAATGGCTGATGATAGAGAGGATGTCATACAGGCATCAGAAGTTCACTATACACACAAGGAAATTACATGCTGTCATATGCTATCCAAATAAATGGAAAAGCATAAACTTACTTTCCAAAAGAGGGCAGTGTTTAACTCCAATTCAAACAACTCAAACATATCAAAAGCCAAAAGCATAATTAATGCCACAAAAAATTACACTCCTGCAAAACACAGTGGTACAGATTTACTCACCACTACATGTGTCATATTGTTTGGCCAAGTATCAACGGTGATTCCACCAACCAACACCGCCCTGTTTATTCTACTGTGGCCTGAAGATGAACTCTGGGCTGTACGAGCTTGACTGTTGCCTCCAGTTGACGCTACATGTTGCTCTGAGATCACAGTATAGAAATTATCTGTCAAAAACAATGTATCTCAGGTTAGTATGATGTGCTGGATTTAATTTAAAATCAGATATTATGGTCGAAAAAGGTACATAAGCACATTTCAAGCTCTAAAATACTCTGATTTCTACGATTTTAATTTAATGGACAAAGTAAGAAAGCATGTGTTTTTTCAACACTTTAGGCAACATTTGATGTGACAGTTTTATTCAGCCTCTTAAGAAACATGTTTATTGTTGTGGCTCAGCACTCGGAGAAATTACAATTTACTTTGGAAATAGTTGTGTTGGATACAGGCATTTTTGAATGAAGAGAAAACAATATCATGTCCATGTCAGACAGAACTGTCAGGATCTACAAACAAGGTCAACCATGCTTAGTAATCACACTGAGGTAGGTAAGCTTTGTTTTAAAGTTTGGGGTGTTTTAATTGGTGATTTGTCCTCTGTTGAAACCACATGTTTAGATTCAAGGCTGTGCTCAGTTACTTCCTTGTTGATGTTAGGAGTTATTTTAGCACCGCACTGTGATTTTCTATGAGGTGTAAAAAGTATGTCTGCAGCCTCATTGAAAAGTCAAGCCTTTTGATGGTATATAAAGTATTAGTAAGGCCTTTTAACCCTGAAAGAAGTCATACTATTTTGTGGTGACTTTAAAATCCATTTTTTTTCTCCACATTCAACCTTTGTTAAGTGATTGTTAGCCATTTATCACAATATTATCCTGTGGATTTTTGGGTGAAATAAAGTACTTTCTTATATTGAAGTTACTGATCATGTTCATAAAAGCTCTCAGTTAATTCATGAGTTATTATACCAACAGAGGAAAGAAGAAAACCTTTTATCAAAATATATCATTTACTCAATGTAAAGAATGGGGTCTAAAATGACTGTGATTTTTCAAAGTACGTAGGTTTTACTGATGAATTTATGTTGCACAAGATTAGATTTCCATGTTCATTATAGGGCCTCTGAATGTTCAAATGGGCCATAACTGATAATACTGAAAAGCAGAAAAATGCATTTGTCTGAAATTATTTCAAATAATTGATAGATCAGTAGATGCTTCTGGTTCTGGCACCTTAGTTAGGTCTTTAGAAGTTAATCTTCAAAACACTTAATGTGGACTTTTTTAGGTGTAGTCTGTAGAAATGTTAATTCACAACAGTTTCATGAGAAAACTCATTTAAAATGCAGTTTTATAACACCAAAAATAAAATGGTCAATGAATGTACTAGTAATGTATACTTTGGAAAAATATGTGACTGTCTCAATGTGCAAATTATATTTGAGGAGGTTTTTCACAAAGTTGTCAACATTGTACCGGTACTTTTGTTTTAGCAAGCAGGGTTTGTGTTTTTTCCCCATGCATCCTGTATTTCTATTCGCTTTATAAAAAGCAGCAGTCCTTGTAAGGTTTCCTAATAAGATACAAATGTAATCTAAGTATTATATATCTGCAACAAGAACTATTTGTCAGAATTTATTAACTTAAAGGTTAGAGTTATATGGCGGGTGACCTTATCTTGGAGGTTTTTCAAAAGACACAAACAAATTGAACAACTTTCTGGACTGAGAAAATTCAAAACTATGTTAAATTACTCCCAAATTTCTGGCAGTCTTTTACAACATATGTTGGTTATCAGGGAATAAAAGTATATCCAAAGCCTCTAAGATTTAGCATTTAGTGTTTAAATAAGCTGTATATTTATCACTCTTTTTTAAATCATAGGAAGGGGTTAAAATCGTGTCCAGTCGAAATTAATGACTAATTAGAAGATGAAAAGTAAATAAATAACATTATTTATGTTTTTCACTGTGTTACAGTACTCTTCAATTTTGTTGGCGACATTTTCCATACATTTACGGCACATATCGATGACGTAATGTAGAGTATATAAGGCACGGTAACGCTCAGTCTGCTGGCGGAGTGTCTCATCTAACCCTAAGTTAGAGTGGTCTCCTGTACTTAACGTTTGCTGTTTTCTGTCTCTGGCTTTCAGTAAACTACAGGAGGCTTTTTGTTTGACGCCGGAAATAATTTACGAACAAAAAAAAAGCCAAGAAAATCACTCCGTCGCGTTCAGTTTCCCGTCAGAAACACCGTGAATATTCAGCCGTGGTCAGTTTGTCTGCCACGAAGAGTTGGTCTCTGTTGCTCCGGTGTTTTCATGTCGGGACTGTGGCTAACTGAGCAGATTAAACTGAGCAGGGTTTACCTACCAGATCTGACAGTGATCTGGTTAGGCTCCCACGCTCAAACACTCATAATCCCTCGATTTAAATTGGTTATTACTCGGAGCTAACCCGTGGTTTGCTAGTTTTCAAATTTAGCTAGCTTAGCTGCACACCTCTTTCTGCTACTTGAGTGGGCTCTCTTTAAAAGTCAAACCCCCGGGTGTAAATCAGTCAAATGCATCTACACGCCGTTTTTGTGCTGAAACGAATTTTAGTATTTTTAGATCCGCATTAAGAGGATACGCCCGGACATATAACTTGATTTCAGATTGAGTCAAGAATCTTGTCTCATCCTGAAATCCTGCACACCTGATCTAGATTAGACTAAATGCACTTAAATGTCACTAACTCCTTTTCATTATTTTCTGTCACGTTTAGCTTATGTTAAGACTGCAAAGTCTGAAAATCTGTGGGTGTAGATTATGAAGTGTTTGTTAAAGAACTAGATACTGGGGTCTCCAAAGCCCAGGTTAAAATCTTGAGTAGAAGATGAAAGTAGTTTTGAAGTCTCATTTCTGACTAAAGTGGAGTTAAAACAACTTCCATTCCTATTATAAAGTCATCATGAGGTCAGCTGGTAAAAAAAATAATCTACAGTTAGATTTGCATGTGTTCATTGTTGTTTAAAAAGCACACCTCGACTCAATTGTCTCTGTGCAAAGCTGCATAAATAACAAGAAACAACACTATAAAGCGTATTACATGTGACATATTGAATTTGGACACATTCCCATGAGCTTCTCAACTGGGTGCTTTGGTTGCCAGTATCCCGATGCAGCTCCTCTTATGTCTGTAAAATTTAGTTGACGTTGGTTTGATTCCTGCATTTCTGTCTCGAGTGTGGGAGGGTAACACAGGCCTGTCAGCTCCACTATGCCCTATGCCAAACCCCCAGAGTCCAGACTATGTGGGACACTGGCTGGTGAGGTCTGCTCTAAACATCAGTCTGAATTCACACAATTATAACACTGATGTCTTCCACAGTCGTGACATCTGCAGTGTCATGGCCTTCTATAGTGGCAACCCATATAACCTCATAGGCTAATTATATTTGTACCAAAATGCTTCACTCCACCCTTTGATTCAATTAAACTGTACGTCAATGCGTTCATGACAGCTATATTCAAACTCCAAGTGTGATTTTTGAGTTCTGGATCCACCCTCTTATGGCATCTATGAGGTAAGAGGAGAGGTTTGTACAGAATTGTTAAGCTCTGCAGTACTGCTGATAAACATAGTCGGTTCATAACAGCTGGGAGCAGCACAGTTATTCTCAATATGAACTTTTAGTTTGTAGTGTCACATAGTAGTCTTAAAAATCACAGGAAGTTCACCAAAATTATCAGATGAGTCATATTGTCTAGGGAGTCCACCAGATAATGACAAAATTCACTTTTAAACCATCCCAAATTAATTACTTACAAGATAATTCCATGCTTTGTTGGATATCTTATAACATTCCATTCCATTAAAACAGAATCTGATTGTATATGATATGCAAATTGAAACAGACTTTACTTAATAACAAGGACTTAGAAGAATACATGACAAGTAATTAGAAGATTTCATCAAACATTGTCATGCTCAGAAGCAGAAATTGTGTTTTTTGTTTTTTTTTCATCATTCATATCAGTGATCTAACGCAGTGTTTCCCAACCCTGGTCCTGAGGAACACTATCCTGCATGTTTTAGATGTTTCCTTCTTTGAACACACCTGATGGTCATTATCAGTGTTCTGCAGAGCTGGATGATAAGGCTGATCATTTGAATCAGGCATGTTTGAAGAGGGAAACGTCTAAAACATGCAGGATAGTGTTCCTCGAGGACCAGGGTTGGAGAACACTGATCTAACATATATTACTCAAATTAGTTAAGGCTAATTAATCCTTTAACTCCTGTGATTTTCCACAGTAAAAAAAAGAATAAAATAAGCAAAGAAATAAACAAAAACAGCTAAAGTCATCAATAAAGATGAACAAAAAATGAATAATAAATCAACAAAAAATAAGTAACATGAACAAAGTAAGACACAAATGGAACAAAGTGAAAAATTAATAATAAAATAACCAATGAAATGTGCAAGAACTAATGAATTTTTACAAAACAACAAATAACTAGGAAAAATTTGAAAGAAAAAAAAACAACTATACTAAAATTAAGTGTAAAAAATAAAAGGAAAGAAATAACTAGTATTTTAATTTGGTCCCAGTGCTTTTTGTTTTTTCTTTTTTTTTCTTTTTCTACATCAGTTGCTTTTGGACACCTGTATATCTCCAACAGTTTCATGAACAAAACTATATATAAAAAAAAAACCAAAAAGAAATTTCGTGAATTTTTAAACTAAACCATCCATTAAGGACGTGTCAATGCTGCCACATCAGTGGTTAAAGGGTTAATATTACAGTCTGCACATCTACAATAAAAACCCACCATCATATAGTCTTGCATATGACCTACATAGAGCATTGATTCAGTAAAGTTTGTCCTGTCTTTTCATTTATACATGTATTTGTGATAAAACACCCTTGCAGTAATTTATTGCATGAGTAATGAGAGAGGATTATCCCAGAATACTTATGTGGTGAATCAGCATCAGCCTTGATTTGGGTTTTGTACAACTGCTCTTCTATTTAGTAGAAGACAGGGGTGGTGCATCGGTGTGAAGATAATCGCTATGAATGGATGATAATTTAATTAAATCTCCCTTTGTGTGCATAATATCCATCCTGTTTTTATGTGTGCCAGTGTTGGAATGCTGTTTATGAGTCAGAATGTGAGAAAAATGTCATTCAGTGAAAATCACCCTTGGTCACGACATGAGGTTTGAGCTAAATTCAGAAATGTTTGAGACCGAAAGCGATATGGTTGACAAATAAGAACTTTGGGCACTACAATAAAAGAAGAACCATCTATCCAAAGTCGCCAACCAACAGGCAGATGTCTTGGATAGAAAATGACCTCTGCCCACTCCTTTAGGAGCTACCAAACCACGTTTAGCTGCCTTTTTCAGCGAGTGGTCAACGGACTGAGAGGACACACCCTTCCTGAGCAGAGGCTGAAGGACTTGGCTCAGACTCCTTCACATCACCCACAATAAACATGTATAGTTCATTTCAGACCGTGTGGTAGGATTACATAGCTGAGTTTAAATCAGGAATACAATAAAACACTATGGTCTTGAGGGATTTATATGAGACAAAAAGTGTAAATATTTGACTGAAATCTCCCACTTCCATTATTAAATGTCAACAAAGCTCATCAGGTGGCGCCACTCTCTGTATGCATTTTGGCCTCGATAATCTGCTGACATAATATACAGTTTCTATTCCTCTTTTAATGATAAATAAAAGGAAATTTAAATGACATGACTATTTTAGAAAATTGACCAAATGAGGGAGTAAACATGATGCACTGATTGCTTTTCTTCTCTTATGGTGAAACCTAATATCTCTCTTGTCAGAGATCTGACATTATTCATTCTTTTTATCGTCTGATAAAAAGAATGAATGAGGGGACAAAAGCTGAAAATGCTGAAATCATTTCCCGTACCCTTGCTGTTCTAAATTACAGCAGAAGTTACTCAGTTGGCAGATAACCATGTTCATTCCTGCCACATTATTTTTCTCATAACACAAGCGTGTTATGCTATAACACATCAAATTGCACATGACTTGTGCAAAATAAGAGTCTATTTCAAACCCACAGACAATAACATCCTATCTATGATTCAATCTCTCTCAACAATGTTATCCGTTTTCTGTCTCATTCCTCCAGCTCAAGCTTAGCTCCAAAATGTCTGAATCTGCTTTAAGCTATTTGTTAAACAAACTTCTCAGCAGGACAGGAGACAAGGGGTCAAACACTCAGGCCAATGCTTGGTACACAAATCATTTTCTATGCAGGAGTCTGTGTTTTTACAGTCTGATTCAGATGGTGTAGATGAGTCTCTCGGGGCTAAAGTAATTTGTAAAGACTGATATGAAAACAGTATGTAATGGTAGACAATGACAAGACTGATAAAAACAAATTAAGCCAAAGAAAGGAGGACATGCAAGGTTAACAGTGACAACTGACCTGTTATGTTGCAACACCTATCTAAGAACCTCCTGCACAGTATACTGTTTCAACAGCACATTTCCATCTGCAGAAAAGCTCTTCTGGATAACATGACTTTCTGAAGGTGTTTTAACAGCGCTGCTAAATTTCATCAGCTGATAAACAAGATAACATGAAATGAAGTGAGGAAAAGCGCTGACTTATACATTTAATCATGAATACCACAATTTACAAATGTTGATTCAGGTGATAGATCACAGATGTGAGTAAAGAACTGGAAATATATTAATCTGTTTCAATCAGCACACTTCCAAAACACACTTTTTAAAAATTTATTTTGTTTTTACAGTATCAATAAATACAAAACAGCTGATAAATCTAAGTTTACTTTCTAAGCGTATAAAACCCCCCCCCAAAGTTTTTGCAAGACTCGTACGCAGAGGCAAGAAGAAAAACAAAGTCTAAATCTAATTTTAAACCTGAGACAGGCTGTTTGCGGGATGTTGTTTAGACTCAGTCGCATGCTTGTGGAAAAGGGTATTTTTAATGTACAATTTATGGTAAACTAGGTCATTCACTTTTGTGCATAAAACAAAAAGGGCATGGCATGCTCATTTGCTGCTCCATAAAGATTCCTACTAAAATTCTGTGGCTTACAACAAGTTAAAATAGAAATAGTTGCACATGAAGCAGCACTGTGTAAATTCATTAATAAAAAAAACTTCATTGTTCTTCCAACTTAAGGGAATTTTGCATGCAAAATATCAAAACATTCCATAAACATAATCAGCTGCAAGAATCGTTGCACCTGTGATATCAACCAAAGGATGCAGTAAGTGTCAGCTCTGTTGGAAAGATTAGTGTTAATGAAGGAAAATGCAAACAGAGAATAACAGATGAGAAACTCACCTGTTTTTTGGGCCCAAACACTTGCAAGCTCTGTTTGGGAGAGACAGATAAGTAGCATCATCAAATGTAAAAACATGTTTGTTTGCAAAAGACAAAAAATAATTCAAAAGCTGCCTCGTCTCAGGTCTCTCTTCCTTCTTTTCCTCTCTTTGCAATAACTCTAAATCCCTCTTCCTGCCTCCTCTGATTCTTGTTCTCTCTACTCACCACCCTGTTTCTAACTACACCCTTTCTCTCCTCCTCAGTGCTGTTCGTCCGTTGCCATGGTGATTACAAAGACACAAAAATCAGCTGAGGAGACTGTAGAGCCAAGAGGAGAAAGGCGACTGTGCATATGTTAAATCCATTCAAAGTATTCTAGTTGTGTTTTATTAAAAAAAAAATAAAAAAAATAAACATATTCCTATTGTTCTGTGGAACTGCGGCTAAAATCCATCTCCCATCCTTTTGAGCGATAAAAGTAAAAATAGGACCATCAAGTCTTACCGAGAAGCAGCTGTATGGCGCCTCCCTCTGTCCAAACCAGCGCTGTGAAGTATGACATCTGAGATTAGACATGGGGATCATGATGCTAACAATGCCAGGCCTTCAAATCAGAATCAGTCAATGTTACACATCTCACGTCAGGTCTGTATATGACTTTTCAAAACACTGTGTCTGTGTTCTAAAATCAACATCCTTCTGTGGCCTGTGTGGAACAAAGTGTATTTGTTGCAGTTTAATTTCCAGCAGTGATGTAAAAGCCCAGTTTTTATGGCATGTAAAAAAAAAAAAACTGACAGAAGGCGAGGTTTACAAGCTCTGTGGCCGACTCCACCACCTCTCAAAGCCTTCACTTTGATCATGACTATCTGCTCTGAGTGCAAACATGGAATCCTTGGCAGTGAAAATGGTAGCTCAGCCTTGAGAGGATTCACAGATGGAAAGGTAATCAGTACCCAGTCTTGTACCAGTAGCCAGTAGCATTGACAGCAGCAGGTGTGAGTGTTCAGACGGAGATGTCATACCAATTTTAATGCACTAACTCTACTGTAAATACTGGATTTTTCATTGAAAATATAGAGGAGAGCATATGCCAAAAAAAGAAAATCATGTTGAAAGTGTTGGTTAAAAACATTCAAAACCACTTGAGCGATATGACTGTCATGACTTTATTTAAAATTAAACATGTCTAAGATGTAAGCTGTGGGAAGATGTAACCTTAGAAATGGAATATAATATTAATAAATATGTCTTCATTAGTATATACCCAGATGAATATAAGGATCATACTCATTATCTAAGAATGACCTGGTTTTATCTGCAGGTCATCATTCACAAAAGTTATGTTTCAACAAGATCTAAGACCAGACTACTACTTCTTTTTCTGTTTTGTCAAGGTGAACTCACTTTAAAAAAAAAAATCTCCATAAGGAATTTTAGTCTCCACATTTTACCCGTCCTAATACTAATACACAAAACACCTCATATTAGTTCATTAGCTACCACTGACAGTGCCCGAGGACCAACTCCACAGCATCAACACTGTGGTCAAAGGCACAGACAGGAAAAATTAATCTATTTGTACCTGTGTTTAAAGTAGGTTGAAACCTGTTTGGTGTGGAGAGAAGACACAAACTTAAACCAGGAAGGACCCTCAGCCTTCCAGCTGAAATAATGTGTTGGATTCAATGTGGAATTGTCGTTGTCTATGTTTTATTGTTGAGGTAGATTGATATATTTATTTTTTTCAATATATATTTGAAAGCTGATATTTGATCAATACTAAAATTGTTATAAGATATTTAATCAGGCACTGTATGAGCAGCACTTGAAGTTCAATAAATATTAAAAGAGTACTATTTCATTTATATATCTACATAAAAATCTCAATTATCTGAGTTTCAGTTGTATTTTAGGGCTAATGTGCTTTAAAAAAAACAATGGCCTCAAATATTGGCTGTCGATATCAGCCATCAGCTGACCATATTTAAAAATAAAAAAATCTGTGTTGTCCAGAGTTAATACCGATTAAACTCAAAAGCCTAGACTTATCCTTTTCTTTTTTGTCCTGGACAATTCGACTTTATTGTCATTACACATGCACAAGGTAACAAAAATGCAGTTAGTGTCTAAATACAAGTGCAAGAAGCAGAAAAAGCAGAATATACAGTATCTACAGTATGTACATGCAGAGGCAGTACTACAGACATATAAATAGGTAGATGTGGAAATGCTATGGACAGACAAATGGTACAATCTTTGCGCTTGTTGGCACAAAATGAGAACTGGCACTTTCCTGTCTGTTCTGTTATGGCCTGTGTATGGTGGACTGATTTGTACCTGAAAAATAACCCCAGTTCTTTTAGACTCATCCATCCATCCATCCATCCATCCATCCATCCATCCATCCATCCATCCATCCATCCATCCATCCATCCATCCA
>JAPTYR010000030.1:18797430-18808215 GCA_029814505.1 Siphamia roseigaster | reverse complement strand
GCTTCCTTCCTTGCCTCGGGGTTATGATGCGTGTTCAGCGGATGTAGACGTCCCTCCCCCAGTCGTCTTGGTTCTTGTTGCGGCTCATGTTGGCCCCCGTGTCCCCTGGGTCCTGGCAGTAACGCTCCCTCAGCTTGGCACGTCCATGTGGCTGCACGTGGCTTGGCATCGGAGGGTGGTTCAGGTTCTCCTGGTCCGGCTCCGCGCCTTCATCTTCCCAGGATGCTTGTCGGCCGTGATGCTGCGCCAGATGCAGGCGACTCCCCCCGCCTCCTCGGTAGGGCTCGGGCTCTTCGTAGGGGTCGGTTTCAATGTCCATGCAGGAGTCGCCGGCCTCAGTGTAGGCAGAGTCCCGGCTGCCCTGGGTCTCCGAGTCGAAGGTGTCCTGCCGTGACAGACCTCGACCGCTGCCCCCTCGTAGCTGCCCGCGAGATGAGCGCAGGTACGACTGCTGCTGCTGCTGCTGCTGAGGCTTCCCTACCAGGTCGCTCTGATAGTCGTGCAGAGTGCTGCTCCCTCCGCATTCTGTCAGGGGCCCATCATGCTTCTGCTCACCGTGCACCAGGTACGGCCCCTGTGAGTCACAGCCATGCACCACAGCAACCATGCAGAGACAGCAACAGCAGAGCAGGAGTTAGTGCAGGGTTAAACGTCAGTCAGTGCACACAAAACAGACTTCAGTCAACACTGACAGAGTAAGAATTCCCTAAAGGAGATTGTGCAACATCTCACAGACACACGCCATACAGGAAACAGGTGTTATCAGTCAAAGGTAGTGAGACACGGAATAACATTCCTGCTGCAAGAGGAGAATACACTACCTTCAATGTATTCAAGAGCTGTGTCAAACAATGGCTTTAAGAGGAACCAGATCTGTGATGAGTCGTTTTATACCAATATGTGTAATACTTAATTTTGTATGTTATTATTTATAGCCTCTTGAGATCCATCACTGCACTTTTGTTCTCTTAAGAAGAAAGAGTTTCAGAGCTATACTGGTTTTTCTTGTATTAGTATTGTTTGGTCTGATCAGGGACTATAGAAAGTAACATTTAGTAGCATTTTGGCTAATTGCAAATATGTTCATCAGTATCCACTGCCCATTTTTATATAAGTAAAATAAATAAATAAATAAATAAACTGGTGGTGAAGTGCAGCTAAGCATAGTAAAGTTTTCCCATTTCCTGCTGCTTTATCTTTATTTTTCTAAATTTTACCTCTCTCCATCCCACTTTTTCTCCTTTTCCACTTTAATATACAAACTCTGTTACAGATTAAACCGGGGACTTCTAATCCTATCTATCTTCTGATGTCTTACAAAAAGCAGTGCTCTGTCGGCTCACATTTCAGATGAATCTATGAGTTGTCAACAACTCCACCAAGTAGGGATTATAACCAATCAACCTCACATATGGTTTCACTTCAATAAACGGTCAAATCAAAGCTAATTTTCGTTTCTGTTTTGGATTCCCCCCCTAACCTTTGACCAAGAGCCAAAAGTTAGGGGAAAAAAATCCAAAACAGAAACTATTTTTGTCCATAAAATGAAAATGAAAGGGTTGAAAGTACATCCACCTCCAGCAGAACACAACAGTAACATGTTGCAACAAGATTTCTGATGCTTATTATCATACTAATAATCTAATGTCGAACATATTAGTCAGTGCAAACAAAGAAATACCTTTCACAAAACAATTTAATTATATTTTGGTGCTGATACTTTTACATGAGATGGAGTTTTTTTCTGCTTAATTTGAGTCTGAATACCTGCTCTTCTACTGAACATCTTGGTTTGTTTCAGTTTACAGGGGTCTGAGTTCAGGTCTGTTATAACACACATTCAGGTTGCACAGTGCACATACAGACATTAGTAATAAATAAATAAGAATTAGTCACTAACAGATCATTCAACCTGCACCTAACACACTCAAGACAAGTTATTTAGAATTTACCACACCTGTGGTATGACGGTGCAACAGTGCCACCTTTTGGTTAGTTTTTCACTTGACTAAAATCACCTTTAGTCGTCTGTGGAGGGATTCAGACTTTATTTTAAAGAACTTCATGAATCCCATTAGTGTCTTCAACAGAGTCAACTACTGTTATAGTCTTTTAAACTGAAGAACAGAATGCATGACACCAGGTCTGAAACCTTTACATTGGCTTCTGTTAGACATAAAACAGATATACAAGTACTAATACGAGCTGACAAATCACTGTATGGTTCAGGTCTGGAGAACATTTTTGACATTTTCAAGGAAAATAAACTAAATAAATCTGTAAACGTTGGTCTAGTTGAGCCCAGAATCCAGGCTTAACATTAAGAAGTAGCATTTAACAACTTTAAATAAGATAAATGCATTAGAGCTTATATGTACCCTAAATGTACTCCAGGTTGAAAATATTTCTATTTTTACGAACTTATTGAATGAACTCTATTAAATTCATTATTTTCTTTTTTCACTGCAAGTCTTCATTAATTTTTTATTCCTGTGCAAGTCTGGATGACTGTCTAATCATTTTAATACAGATATTATAAAGCTATTGTCCTCTTTTCTATTATTGTCTTATGGATCTTATGTATTATCTTCTAATCATATCTTTAATATTCTCATCTGTAATTGAGGACTAAGAAAAGGAAATGGGTATTTTATTTTGTAACCCCTGGATGTCCACTGGATCACTGGTGACCCCTCTAGGCATGCCCAGAATTCCCAATAATGTTCATCAAATCATAGACATTTTACTTATGATAATATAGACATAATATCTATTATTATAAGGCATAGAGTCCCCATATTTTTGCTATTTGGCCATTTTTATGGAAATCATGACACACTAAAGAACAATTCATCATAAAGTCAAGGATTATTCATGGTCCTTTAGTCCAGGGGTTAATTGTGATTTAAGGAGGTCTGGATAAAAAAATAATCCTCAAATAAAGGTTAATTGCATTATTGTGTTTAAGCTGAATTATAATTTAGTTATACATTCATTTGAAGTAGTAGTGCCATTGTATCACTATCTGCACTGTGTGAAGTCAATGATTAAATTCAAAAGAAGAAACCTGTAATTCAGTGCCATTTCAACAATACTTTTAGTGGAACTCTGGAGAGTTGGAGTCAAAAGTTTTCTCCCTCTGCTCTTTATGCATTTATTTTTTCCAAATTATTATTATTATTATTATTATTGTACTTGTTCAGTTATTCTGGTGATATTCTTCATTAGTATTTAGTTTTCTGATTGTTTCTTTTATACTTGAAACTAAAATATGACCAGTTTCAGTTAGAATGCTAGTAAATGTTTTCAGATAAAAAGCATGCTTCAGTCAAACAGTAGAAATACTTCACCCATCAATCTGTCTAAACCTGGGAGGAAGTACCCCGTGGTGTGAATTCTAAACCGATTACACATCAAACTGGGTGGTGTTAGTAACAGCATTCACCAAAACTAAGCGTTTCTGTCTGAAGAGGCGGATATGACTTGCTGTTTTCAGGGGCGGTACCATGGCAACGCAGAGGAGGAGGAGGAGGACAGCAAACTGGATTCAGCCTCCCAGAGATGAAAAGTGCTGGAGAAAGGAGGCCACGGAGCACAGAGGGCAGGGAGGGGGCAGGAGGTATCATTTTACTCTTAATTACAGTGAAATGTAAGGGGGCTCCAGGGGTAGAGGTGCCTTTGGGGTTATTCCATAAGTCCTGCGCAGTTTGGTTTGTGCTGCTATGTTTGTAAAAGTGCTTTAAGATACTGTTAACGTGAAAGAAATGTCTGCATACTGTAGGTGTGGTTCAGTGTATCATAGCACCCTCATCTACATGTTTGGTTTCTATATACAGCTTAAGTGACTGAGCGTATTGCACTGTTTCATCGTGGTAAAGGGAAGGGAGATGGGTGGTGCATCTGAGTGTGATCAGGGTGATGGGTTTGGGTCGAGTTGCCGGGTTCAAGACCTCCCCTCCCTTCTCCCTCCGCTGGACTTCAGAGAGCGTGTTCCTCCACTTTCCCCTCGGTGGGTATAGCCCCGTCCATGTCGGGCCATAGATCCATATTTCTACGCAGCGAGGTCAGCACTTGTACCTGTAGGTTGGAGACCGGCTCGGGGGAGGCGGCCAGGGCTGCCGTCGCCATGGTGCGGTTGAGCAGAGGGTTGGGGGGGTTGCTGCTCGGGGGGTGTGTCGCCTTCCAATAGGCCTCCAGGTAATCGGCCAGGTGCTCGCAGGCGTCCTCCAGCTGGTTCTCATCCAGGATGATGTCAAACAACTCCTGCACAGAAACAGTTTGATTATGACTATTAGGAATATTTATTTTATTCTATATTAATCTGTTTTAGCTTGTAAGTGATTTTTTATTTATCTATGATGTCTGATTTTTATACTGCTTTTATCCTACGAGTACACAATTTCATTTCTTTTGTACCTGTACTAAGAAATGACAAATAAAAAAAACCTTTAAACCTTTTATGTGACATCATTATTATTATCATCATTATCATTATTATTATTATCATCATCATCATCATCATCATCATCATCATCATCATCATTATTATTATTATTATTATTATTGAATTGCATTTTTTTTAAACATCAGTTTTAATAGTTATTGATGTTATCATTATTTTCTTTTCCCTTTTTATCTGCTATTTTTTCTAATATTTGTACATATGGTGTTGTACTGCTAATGGAAGCTTAATTTCCCAGGAGTCCCTGCCAAAGGGATCAATAAAGTTCTCTCGACTCTAATTTAATCCAGAAATCACGGAGTGAATTTTACCATCACTTTATACATGTCAACATTACTGTGCAAAAATCTTCATACTCCATAATGTTTGTTAGTTTAATAAAGTTCTAATGTTCACACATTTACATTTCTGTCTCTATGTTAACTCTTAAAGACCCAAACATTCACCATCTACCAAAATCATCTACTGATTTATAAACTGGCTAATCACTGTTGATCCACTAATCATTGTAAATAACTGGTGTATAATACAGTTGATCATCTTTTCATGGTAATCAAATATGACCCATTTGGACGTTCAGAGGCTCCGTAGTTACCATGGAAATGCTGTCATCTTCTACAATATTGATTCACCAGTAAAACCTATGGAGTTGGATCAATGACAGTGGATGGACACACTGGGTTTATGTTTGGCTATTGATAGACTTTTTGCTGAAAAAGTCAGTATTCTTTATTTTTGATATAAAGACCCTCAACGTTAAGCTTTAATGAACATCTACATGATCAGTGAATTAAATGTTGGAAAAAAACTTGATTTTCACTGAAAAAACAAAAACACAAAATACAGAAGATATTAGAATAAATAGTGATAAAGCACTTAAGGACAGTTAAATATAAAGAGAAAAAAATCATACTGGAACTGCCTTATGGGTTAAAATTCAATCTGATATACAGTATGTGAAAGATGTACGTCAGTAAAAACTAAATGTTCACGGTAGAATCAGCTTCTATAAACCAAAAGGGTAGTATTTAGTGTGACGTCCCTTTGCACTTAACATGTCTTTAACCCTTTTGTTCAGACAATATGAGATTTACTGCATTCATTTTCTCAGGTTTTATACCAGGTTTCAGTCAACATGTGTCAGATATTTAAATTTTTGTGCTATAGAAACTTTAACCTTTATAATGTGACTTTAAAGGTTGTGGACGTATTTCCTGTATTTTCTTGGACGACAACAAAACCAAAGGTGGCCTAAAATTTCTGCCCATTTCTGAAAATATACGTTCTAAATTTGTCTTATGCACAGGATCAAAAAGCCCATTCCTGTTTTGTCCTAAAATCATTTTCTCTACATATTACATATATTTTGTATGACTAATCACATAATGTAACACCAAGGGATTTGGGGTATTTACGATGGCATCCCTGTATCGGTTTGCTGAAAATAAGCAATTCTAGTCAAAATTTTACAGCTGTGCGTGTATTTTTTGTTCTACTTTTCCCACAGAAATAATTACTACAGATAGTACCACAGGATAAAGGTCTAATTATGTTTTTGGATATCTGTAAGAGGATTTTTATTTATTTATTTTTACAAGGGAGAGACGAGAGAAAACAGGAAACTAAGGGAATGAGATCCAATGCTGTTGTGTAAAGTCTTGCAATAAATAAATAACAGTTGCTAGGAGACATAAAGCCAATCAGTTGCTCTGATCATGCCACTTCAGTCATGTTCATGAATGATTTGATTGGCTGATTTGAGTATTTTAAAGCACATAGTACACCCGATACACTTATTCTTTGCATAGAATACTCACTTAATTTCAATTTACCCATTTATTTTTCCTTAGTGCACAGTTTATTTCCTTTTATGATAGTTTAAATTGTTTTAATTGTAGAGTTTATTTCCTTTATTTAATTTTAGCTTAAATTAATTGTTTACGCGAATCATGTGAAGGGAACTTCCATTGCTCAGTACTGCTGTGTATGTGATAAAAAACATATGGAGAGGCTAATCTTTTCTCAATGTTGTGGAGGATTAATTCCACGAAATGGCATGAAAATATTCTGTCTTTACTGAAACAATAGAGTCTGATCAAGTTAAAGTGAACATCAACATGAAAAAGTATACTTGGACTCATCATTTATCAAGTGGGTTTAGCTAAAAATCTCTATTTTATTGAACGGTTATCCTTTTTAAAATACCACTCACACAGTACAGGAGAACTTCTGAACCTTCTACACTGCTCACATTTAAAAAGACGATCTGTGTTACCCAGAAAATGCTTTATATTTATAATGTACTTATATTACTATGGACCACAAGTTGTAAATCACATTGTTAATATTCATTCATGAATTGTTAGTGTTAATACATGAAATAAAGCATGTTGATTTTATCTGGCTTGTTGTTTTAAAAAAGTAAGTCAACATTTTGAGTAATGAATACAACAATAGAGTACATGTTACTATGGCAACCTGTCCACATCTAACCACATTCTTATGTCATGTTCAATATTCATCCATTCATTCAGTCATTCATTATCTCAACCTGCTTTATCCTCACTCGGATCACATGGAGCCTATCCCAGCCACTGAAGGGCGAAGGCGGGGTACACCCTGGACGAGTTGCCAGTTCATCACAGGGCTGAACATATAGGCAAACAACACTTTCACATGCAACATACAAACTCCACAAAGAAAGGTGTCACACCTATGGACAATTTAGATTAACTAATTAACCTATCAGTGCATGTCTTTGGATGGTGGGAGGAAGCCGGAGTACCCGGAGAGAACCCACGCAGACACGGGGAGAACATGTAAACTCCACACAGAAAGGAGTGAGTTGAATTCCAACACCACTGACGGAATCAAACCCAGGACCTTCTTGCTGTGAGGCACGAGTGCTAACCACTGCACCACCGTACCACCTCAAATAAGAAGACATTTTAGTAAAGTATCACATCTGCTTTTGATAAAGATCATAAATAGAATGTGATAATTGTCTTGCTTTATTTATTGCAGTCATATTTACAACAGCCTACATTACAGCAGTCTGAGAACTGGGAGCCAGCTCAGGTTTAAGCAAATAAATCCCTTTCCTTCAAATTATCTTAATCGTTTTTAGAAAAAATTTTAGAAAAATGTTTCTTCTGTTCCTCCAGTTTCAATACCACACCATAACGGTGAGATATCGTTTGTTACAAGTCAGCAAATGTCATATGACTTCAACACAAACTTAACATAAGCAAATGGACACAAAAATGTTCCATATTGTACCTTCAAACAAGAATTTTGATTAATATTTCTAACACTATCTCCCTGTTAAACATTAAATGACTACAAACAGAGAAAAGGTAGTTTAAATAACACTGGACTGCGAGATCAAAAATTTTCATTTTCTATTGAAGATATTTCTAAGTTTGAAATCACAAATTCTCTAGAACATCAGGATTTTTAGTATTTGAGCATGTTAAGAAACACAGAAAAATCCAATTTTGCACCAGTTGCCTTATATTGTGTATTTACAACTGGGTCAACTGGTCAAATTTACTTATAATTATGAACATAAAGTCTAATGGAGAGAATTAATGTAAGTATTGGAGCACATCAATTTGGCTCTAGATTTTTCCCTCAAATTCCAGATGTTTGCTTAGTTGTGGGTTGTTGTTGTTGTTTGGGTTGAAACCAGGTCACCATTTCAGACATAGCTTCATGAAATCACTTATCATCCTCAACACTTACATCACCCAAACTGGGGGGAAAAGTCAAGTTGTAAATGCAGGACATAAATTTTGAGAGACCTTCTGCAACTTATCCACTCATAAACTTTTATCACATCTACAGCTGCTTGACTATTATGTACTTCAACAGAAAATGCAGCATCACCTACAAAAATTACTCCCAAATATTAAATTCTAGAGAGATGGAACTGTGAAGGGAAAATAGTACCACTAATTATTTATCTGAGGTTCAATGAAAATTCCAAATTTTGCTTTTCATCGCTATGGACTGCACCAAATTAGTATTTTAGTTATTGAAAAATATGTTGGAAAAACACTGTTTTCACATTTGGAAAGTATTATATGGGTATTTTCCTCAAATGCTCTTCATTAACACATTTAAATAAAAAACAACTGCTTGTTTTCCAGGGAATTAATACGAGGAACCATTTTGTCTTGATGCAGTGGCTGGATGTTTTTTTTTGTTTTTTTTTTTCATTAGGTTGCCTGGCAAGACACTCTAGAAAGTCACTGCTGCAATTGAGTTAATTCAGCTTTACAGGTTCATTATATATCCTTGAATTCTTACTAAAGCCAGACTAGTTACCTCCTGTTGTCTGTAGTCCTTATGCTAAGCTAAGATAAGCTAACAGACAGCAGATATGAGGGTACAAATGTGTTAACTGTGGAAGAATTTATTTATTTATTTTATTTTTATTTTTTTATGTGACTTTTGTCATTTTAGGACTTTGTCCATACTGTACTGAAGGAACAGAATAATCAAAAATGTGCGAATACTGCAATGACATATTATGTACCATACCTTGGATTTTAAGCGCAGTAACCTATATGGAGTTTATTAACCTATGCTGCATACGAGACTGGTTGAGTATAAATGTTCTGTACCATGAGGTTGGCGTTCAGTCCGTGCAAGTGATTGGACCCAATTTCGCGAAATTGAGCACAAAGTCCCTGTGAATGTGATTTGTGATTATTGCTGGTTGTTTATTTTAATCTGATACATTTTCCTGTAATAAAATTCTTGTTAATCTCAACAACCTTATTGTTGTAATTACTTCCTTATTGTAGAAGAGTTTCCTCCACAATAACCAATACATTTTTACATTTAATCTTACGATTTGCCTGAAATATGAAAATGCAGAATGTGTTAACACAAATATAACACGTCAGTGTGACTTTTTGTCCGCTGATGAGCCTGATAACCTGATAATCTTAAATCAGTCTATAACAGCAGGTACCTGAAATTAAGACAAAAAAGAGTCCCTGCTCAAAGAACTCAATGTATCAAGAATAACAAGTTATCATCAAAGCTTATAGAATCAAAAATAAACAGGAAAAAGCATAATATATTCTCTGAAAATTGCTAAAGCTCAAGCTATTCTGCTCATTTCTCAATATCCAGTCAAAGAAGCACTAGAGTAACACTGTGTTGCTGCATATGCGTAACATAGAAGCTAACCTTACTGGCTTTGTGGTGCTTTACTAAAAGCAGGGCTTATATACACACGTTTCTTAAACTACCATAACTACATACATACACAATTTTCAACATGGTGACATGTCATTGTCACTTTAGCTTGACCTCTGTCCCTGTACAATCGCTACACCAACAGAAATTAAGAATCATGGAAAAGTGGCCATCCCATATATATATAGAGAGAGAAAAAGCATCTAAAAATGAATTAGAAAAAGAAATATTTTCATGTAAGCTGAAAAATGGCTTCTGAAAAAGTAATTGCTGGAGATTTCAGTGCATTCTTAATGAGTTATCACACTCTGAAGGCAACACATTTAGTTAGCATGGCTATTCATCTGCTTTTCACAAGGAAGCAAAGTTCCACGTGCCCGGGCCCAACCTGGAACCCCAGTCTATTTGTACAAAGTAAGACTTAGAAAGATAAAAGCGGGTTGTAGGTATTAACACATTCAACGTGTTTTGCATAGCATTTGGCCTCGCTGTACTGTTCAACACAATCTACTGTAAACTCAAGGAGAAAATATAAATGCCAAATGCCAAAATGTTAAAATGTCAGAGTTTGACAAAACTACAATGTTATTTGAGATAAATCAAACTGTCTGAAGTCAAAGAGTATAGTACTAAAAGCTGGGCAATAAAGTGACAATGATAAATACTGCTAAAGTAAATTAAAAGGCAGTCATTTTCTTTATAGTATACCTGTTAATTTTGCTTTTATATTCTCGGATGACACACAAAAGGTTTCAGTGTTTTGCTTAGTTTTCTTCATGCATATTTTAGAATAAATATTTTATCATAAAGGTTTTAAATGTTCAACCTCTAGAAATGTTTTGCTGCCGCGATGGGTTTTATCATGTTCAGATAATAAAGAATAACATAAAACCACAAATCGCTAGCAGTTCTTTTCAATCAGGCCCAAAATTCAGCCAATAAATGAAAAAAAAAAAGAAAAAAGTTTCTATTATTATCAGTGTCATTTGTACGACGGAGCATTAAGGCCATTCATGAAGGAGAAGATATTTTTTGATATGACGAGATTAAAGTCAACATGTCGACATTAAACTCGAAATTCCGAGAATAAAGTTGAAATTGGATGTCGACTT
>JAPTYR010000030.1:18773789-18784884 GCA_029814505.1 Siphamia roseigaster | reverse complement strand
TGGAGTCGCCCTGATGTTACAAAGTTGGAAGAACAGCAGCACAAAAGGACCCCTGCTGCTGTTGGATCAAAAAAAGGAGCATTGTTGGAACAGTTAGTGACAATAAGAAGGTTTCCAGCAGACAGGACACAGTCAGAAGAGAGCTATGGACTCACAAAATCAGTGTGTGTGAGCAGTGGACTCCAATAAAGCTGGGTCTCATCATGAGACAGACTGTGAATGTGCTTGGGTATGTCACAGGACTGTGGAAAATGGACAAAATGTGGTCTGCTCCAAAGTGTGAAGTAATAGTGAGGCTGGATTACAACTAAATTAAATTGGAACCAATTAAATAGTTAAATTGGTTTCTCCCCAGACCTAAATCTCTTCTCCTGGGAGATGAGTTTGCAGCTGTGTTTCAAGGTTCCTCTATCTGTCCCACTGCAGTTCCTCAAGGTCAAACATAGGAGGAAGGACTGATAAGTCCTGTGTTTACATCTGCACACATGAACTTTCAATGATTTTGCACTACATACAGAAATACATACATACTCCCCCTCCCCCCATAATCTGTGTCTGCCTCCGAACCCTGATTCTTCTGCATTTTTCCAACCCAGAATCCCCCCAAAAAGTCCCATCATGTTTCCACGTGTACTGTGTTTACATTATGCTGTCTAAGTATGTTTTATTGTATGTGCTTGCATTCTGTTCTGTATTCCTGGAATCTTGTTTAGCGCCTGTCAGGGGCAGCCTGTTACTGCAGCTCTTTCCTGCAGTTTCTGCAAGGGATCAATAAAGTTTATCTAAATTAATCAAATCGAATCCAATCTATCTTACTGTTGCATGTGACACATGTCACCAACACCAAAACATCTGCTGCTTTGGCACATTTTATTTCCATCTTTGAGACTGAGGTGAGAAAGTATTGAAAAAAGGTGAAAATCATTCCAGCCTCATCAGGTTGAAGCTGCAGAGACATCTGCAGACTCTGAGAGAGTTACGATGGCGTTACCTCCGTGACTTTGAGGCGTGATATTTCTATTTAAGTATTTTCACAGTCTGATACTGCAACAGTTTTACTACAAACTGTGACTTTCACAATGCATAAAACCACCTATTAAAGCAACAAACGTGTATATGTATAAACTATCTATATATGTATATGTACATATGTATAAATGATGCATAATTTGCAGAAAATCAAAAAATAACTTGTCTGTCTCCTTATGCTGATGTTTTTTCCCCAAAATAAAATCCCATGGGATACAACCAGAAAGGGTTGGACTTTGGCTTTGTATAGTCAAGCTTAAAAGCTGAAGATTCTTCATTAATAATATGATTATTAGATGAGAACAGCTGTAACAGAAGATTAGCATACATATGTCAATATTTTTGGCAAAATGTCAAATTAATCATTTACATTTTTAATTTGTTGATCACTTTATAAAAACTATCTTGCAAAACTCCTAAAACTAGTTTATTATATATAGAGATCATTCTGATGTATAATGTGTTACAAGTGCATATTTCCAAAGAGGACCCCCACCCAAAAAAATCCTCAAACAAAGACCAAACAAAAACAAAAACAAGTGGTGCCGGGCACAACAAACCCCGCCCCTCACACATACTGTAGTTTATTTTGGCATAAATCCATCTGATGTCATCTTCTCTATGCGTGTGCTGATGTCAGCATATCTAGTGAGTGTGCCAAGTTTGAAATAAATTTAACCAAAATTTATGTTTATAAATATTTTAAATTTCATTAATTATATGTAAATTGGAGAGGAAAAATTATCGACTGTTTCTAAAATCTAATGACATCTAATCTGGGTCACTGGCAGTTTATAAATCCAATTTGGTAGGAGTTCAATTAATAGTTTTGCTGCTACAGACTTTCGAAAATTTGCCCATTATAAGTAAAGAGGGCAACAAAAATTCCTAAAAGATTTGAACATTGACCTGCTTTTCTCAAACTGTAATCAGATCAGTTCTGGACAACTAGCAATCTCTAAACCAAATCTGATATGAATTTAACCAATAGTTGTGCTGCTAGAGTGATAACAAACAAAGAAACAAACCAAACCAAAAACATTACCCCTTGCCTAACCTTCAGGGGGCGGGGCAAAAGGAAATCAGGCCTAGTTTTACACTGAAGGACATTCTTTTGAAACTGTTCCACAATTTGCAGATGCAGTTTTTTCACAGCTTGTTGAACATGTGCATCTCTACTTCTAAGCCTCATCCTTTTGAATATGCAGTTTTTATTAATGACATATTACAAATTATGTGAATTAGTTAGAAAATGTTTCTCCATCTGTTTCTTTTAAATAACACTTACTTTTCCAGCCTTTCGTTGCTTCCATCCCAAAGTTGCTGCCATCAAATTCAATATGGCCTTGTTTTTCCTTCTTATAATTTTACATTTTCTCAGTTTAAAAACCCTTTCCTCATCATATTGTGAATAAAATATGGGTATATGAAATTTGAAACTCATGACATTCTGAATTTTATTTACAGTCATTAACAGCTTATTTCGAATTGGGGTTTTAAGGTGGCTATGGTAACATCGTTACAGATCATAACTCCTACTCTCTTTTACATCTAGAATGGCCTGAATAGAACAGAGCTATTGTTAATAAGACACCTGAGTCTTCTGTGAAAAACATCTATTGTTCTCTGTGACAAAAAAAATCTATTCTTGTTCTAGAAGTTGCTTTGTAAGAGAATCTATCAAACTTTTTAAATGGAGTCAACAGTGTGTAGACTACTTTATGCCTTTGTGGACTTGAAATCGGAGAAACGCTTACAGTATAAATACTATAGTATATAACAGCTTTCCTCAGGGCCATTCAGATATAAAAATGGATAAACCTATAGCTGACATGATGACTTATATGGGACACCCACACGCAAACAATCCATACTGCACCTTGAACTTCGCTCTTATTCATCCATTATGAATCATGACAGGAATAATTCATCCATGACGACTCCATAAGCATCTGTTTTTCAACGTGAATGGGGATGTAACAGTCACATGTCCTTTATCCTCTGAGCAAATTGGATGTGTTTTTTTTTCTTTATATATCTATAATCCAAGTACGCCCCCTCCTCTGTGAGCTGTGCCACTCTTCAGGCAGGAGATAGTGCTGGAGTGCCCTGTTTTACTACATTACATTACATAAAGCAGAGCGGCCGGAGCTCATTTTACCTCATTTGTATTCACACAAGCTAAAAATACATATTACAAAAGTTTCCAAATGGCTCTTGTCTCTATAAAGGGGTAGAACTGAGCACTGAGCGTAACAACAGTTCTTATTGGTTTTGAATAACATTAGCAGAGTGTGATGAGTAATAGGGATGGCAACATAACACCGTGCTGGATGATAGAAGAAAATTACTGTCGAATCCAGAATTAACCATAGCAAATAGTCTAGTAAATCACCTTAAATAAAGATGAACTGCTTAAGAACATGTAGACATTTACATTTTTATTTTCCTAAAGTTATCATTAAGATGAAATTAGGTTTAACTCTTGAATATAAATATAGCCATGGTGTCCATAACATGCTGCAAAAACAGGCCTTGAATCAAGTCAGATTTCTGTGTATTAAGCAAAAAAATAAAAAATAAAAAAATCATCCAATGGAGTAAACCAATTTTTGCTATTAGACTAAAAGCTTACCCACTGAAAGTCCATAAATGGCCTTAAAAGTTGAAAAATATAAGGAAGTAGTGCTTATTACCAACACTGAAAATACATATTCATGATAAACATAATGTTCATGCTTGAAAAATTGTACAATTGACTCTTAAAGGGAGTATATGTAATATTTCTACTTTTAAATAAAAAAATGACAATGATTATTATTAGAATGTTTAGAATAAAGAGCTCTGAAGTTCTGACTAAGATGCCAATGTATTAGATTACAGACATATGAACTGATTTTATCTACACCATGAATGAGCTGAAGGATTTATGTGACCACTAGAGGGAGTAGTGAGTCACTGCTGGTCTCCCATGGTGATGAAAACAACAACATGGGGTTTTTGACCAAAGAATCAGTAAGATGGGGTGAGAACCAGTAAGAAACAACTTTTACAGTCAAAGAAAATAAGTGATATGAAGTGAAATTTGATCATGAGGCTTGTGAAGGTATACAATTACTATGGGATGTTATTATCTTTGCTAAGTTGCTGTTTGATGATCCACGGTTCAAACTAAACTGCGACAGTTCTGACCTTGTTCACATGATTCCAAACAGATCAATAATGCTGCTAGTGACATGACAAACTATACAGAAAACAGAGGTGATTTGTGGTTTTACTGAGGTTATTTTCAGTCTAAAAGCAGGGCTAAGCTAACAGAGTTAAGCTAACAGAGCTACAGTATAATGTAAACTATCAGCTGATGTAGCACATGAAGTTTAAATACACAGTGTAATTTTGAGTGACTATCAAAATGTGTGGCTATGAGTTATATTTTGAAGCAGAAAATGTGATGATATAATAATATAGCTTTGTTCAAACGATGAGCTTTATAGTTTATTTGGTAAGTGTTACAGTCTGTGGCTACATAGCCTTGATTCATTGGTGGTTCTAGAACATGACTTCCCCCTAATGGTGAGAATATGGAATATCAATACTACATATAACTCCTTTAAAATAAGTCCTCTGCTGTGATATTATGCAACATACTGTATAGCTTAATATTGGCTGAACGATCCTGTTAACAAATTAATAAAGACCACATTTGTACACAATACACGTAAATTAATAAATAAGACTACTTTGTTTTCTTGTATTTCCCTTTTTGTAGTGCCCTGTGTAACGGCTGTCCTCACTCTGAGGTCTCACAGCCTTAACATGCGACTCAAATTGTGCTGACAAAGTGATTTGTGCGTCTCTGCAACAAATCAAACCAGCTGTCATAAATGGAAATGAAAGCACGTCAGAATGTGTTACTGTTCAACACTGACTAACAGGGTCTGGGCTGGATCTGCACCTGCATCTGCACAGTGACAGCTGGGATTCAAGCTCCACTGAAACCACAGAGGCATCAGCGTGATTTACAATTGATCCTGTTAATTTTGGTTAAAAAAAAAAAAAAAGACAAGATGGGAAATTAAGCTTAAGATATTCAGCACAGATAAACCAGAGTGATTTCTTATTACCGCATGAAGTAAAGTGTAAGATAAGGAAACAGAGGATGGGTGGGAAAAAAAAAAAGAGATAAAATGTTAGAGGTTAATTTTGTTAGAAAACAAACAACACTCACCGACTTCTGTTTCTGTTTAGCGGGGCCACCTACGTTTTCATTCCGCACAAAAGCGAGAGAAAAAGCACAAAAACACAAGAGCATGTTTAGTTATTGACAGTTTTGGGTTAGGGAGGGGATTGTGAGAGGAGCTGTTTATTGATTGAAACAGACTGAGTCCGCTGTGGCTTCATTTTAAAATAGATTTAGACTGATATGCAGCAGCAGCAGCCATTTCAGGGTCTATCAGTTGCCTCGACGCCTCTTCTCAGCTGACAAGCACAGAAACAAACATCCAAACATATCCCAGCATAACCATTATGAATGGAGCCTGAGGGGCCAAACACTGTTAGACCTGGGGGCCACAGCAGCAGCAGGGACGCTTCAGTCTTGGAGAGGTTAGTTAAAGACAGCAAAGAAGGAGCTTTAAGAGATCAAGTATTTAAAGAGTACACTTGGTTTCACCTGTTTTTACCCTAACTCATGCTTATAACCATAAAGATAAAAGAAACAGGAAAATACATGAATAATAATGGCTAGTGACCATCTTGCAGCATGATAGAAGTGTGAAAAAGAGAAAGAAATGGTGTATATGTTAGTTATAATGGTTAAAATAAAAGCTTTATTACAGAAAGTATTTGACAATGAAAAACCTGTACTTAGTTTAAAAGCAATTTACTTTAGTCATGCCATGAATTTTTGTTTTTGAATCATTTAGCTCATTGAATGACATTAGGATCATTTTATTTCCTTTAAAATCACACTGCAATACATTTTTTGATGTTATGTTGAAGATGACAAAAGAGGAATATGGTGGTGTCATATATATTTTTTTCTTTTCTTTTATCAAAACAATAAAAGTCAAGGATAAAAATCTTGATCATTCTGGTACTGAACCTTGTCCTTTCGGTTATGCAACAGGGAGGTACTGCATGTGCATTTATTCATATGCATACATACATGTTACTTAATTTTCCACCATTGTGTCACAGGAATGGGTTTGTATTTTGTACAGTTTGATGGTGGATTTTGGAAATAAATTTGAGAAATGGAATAAACCTATCTATCAGTTTAAAGTACTGTGGTCCTGTGTAATTCCTGTAGGGACTGAAACTGCAAGTGGTTTAATTCTGTGTTTTTTTTAGTCAAATTTATAGCAAATATGGATAATAAGTTCTCTTATACATATTCTGTACATATTAACGCTGTTATTATCAAGTAAAACACTTTATATATTTTGTAGATTTTGTATGTATGTATTGATACAAAAACAGCTGCAGAGGCATAAAATGGTGTCAAGTATTTTTTTTTCATTTCTGCTGGAAATAAATACCAGTCCAGTTAAGCCTGTGGTGCCAAACAGTGTTAGATCTGGGAGCAACAATAGCGACAGGGAGGGTTCAGTCACGGGCAGTTAGTTTAAGACAAGCGCAAGTAGACGATCAGACCCGACCACGTGTTGGAGGAGAGAGGGCGGATGCAGGGGGTGCAGGGAGGCTGGCGAGCTAAGCAGAGTCCTGGGCCCCTAATGTTACCTTCTTAAAGAAGGGCAGTCGGTGGGCGTTGGCCTGAGGGGATGTTACGCTGCCTGACATGCCCTTGGAGGAGCGAGGGTCACCCTGCGACTCAGGGGGCTCCTCGGCATCCAGGTCGAGGGGGTCAACGTCAAAGGCCCCTGTGGACGAGTCCACGTGAGCTGATGGGAGGCAGGGCAGGTGATGCAGAGAGGGAACAAGAGAAAAAAAAAGAGGGAGGAGGAGAAGAAGAAGAAGAAAGAGCAAGACGAGGTGAAGGAGCAGAGGAGGAAAGTGAAACAGGAGAAAGAAAATGAGATGCATCGACAAAGGCATGGAGGAAATTGCAGAAGATGGCACACAAACAGCACAGCGTACACTGAAACTGGAAAGGTGGAACACAGTAGCGTGATTTAAACTGGAAATGACACTGACAAGAGATTAAAAGAAACACTTGATCATCATGAAGGAGGAATAAGATTATAAGATTAAGGGTCGACCGATTGAATCAGCACACTGTAAACACCCTGATTCACAGCAAAAAGCTGGAAAATTGCAATATAAAAATTTTTTTTAGTGAAAATGCAATGCAAAGTTATTTATTTGAGTAGATTTTTTTGGGTTAATGATTATATTAAATATAGCTGTAGTCTTTACAGAATGAGTGTGTTAACACAACCTGATTTCTATGTAGAAATTATGCATTTCTATTGTTTTGAGAAAATAAAAGTGTAAATTGAAAAACGAAGTGGTGCTGTTTAAATTGCAAGGCCATAATGTTAAAATAACAGCTTATTGTTTTATTCTTCCAATAAAAAGTAAAAATTTAACAATTTCAGATTTTAAATAAGTTAAATAAGTTGGTAGAGTGGGTTGACCAGTGACCAGAGGTTTGGCAGTTTTCCTAACAAGACACTGAACCCTATATGTCTCCCAGTTTAGTCCTGATAGATTTACTTGTTTAAAGTGATAAATCTACGTTAGTCTAGAAACACATCTACAGTTTGAAGTGTTTTTCTACAGGATTATTCTGGCAACCACAGCTGCCAGCTTTTTTCAGTTAAAACAACAGGATTTAAAAAAAAATACAATTAAAAAAAATTACAAAGCATTTACTGCTTTATCTGAAATGCAGGTAAATCAACTCTTACACAACTCTTTCTACCTGTCACCACCTGGGGCAACAAATCCACACAAAACTTTATTTCCTTTATGAAACTTTTAAGAGTAGTTTTATTTATTTGTATATTTTGAAAACACTTGAATCAACAACAGGTGCATTGTTGGCGAAAAGATGCAAAAACACCTGCAGAATATTTGGCTTCATCAAAATACATTATACTGACATTTCAGTGAAACAATAGTTTTTTTTTTCTCAGTTTCTGAAAACTCTGTTTTAAAGTAATAAATAAACATATCCACGAGGTTTTTGAGTGATATTTTAGTTTTAAAGACTGTACTTCAGATACAAGTTCTCATTGTCTGTGATTAGTTCTGGTGAAAACGCATCGGTCGACCCCTGCAGGAAATAAGAAAACAAACAGCAGAGGAGGTAGTGACTTTAGTGTCGAAAAAAAGCAACAAAACTTGGAGTGTAGATGTGAAAAGCTCGAGTGGCCGTTGAGGAAACTGGGGAAAAAAAGAGCAGATAAAGTAGTAGGAAAGTAGTGGGAGGTACAGGGCCGAAGGGATCAGGGTTCGTGGCAGGTTTTTTTTTTTCGTTTATGTAAAGAAGTGGATACAAGGAAGGTGTGAGACCGAGACTTCTGAGGGAGCTTTTGTATAGACAGAGACAGGAGATAAAGCATTTATAGAGTGGTTGATTTCACTTATTTTCTTCATAATTCCGACTCATAACAATATGGATTTAAAAAAAATGGGAAAAGAGAAGAACATTAACTGCAAATGTGCATCTTTCAGCACCATGGAAATGTGAAAAAACATAAAACAAGACAGTGTTTATGATAGTAATAATAGTAATAAGCTTTATTAAAGATATTTTTTGATACTTCAACTTAATTAGTTTTTCTTCATTTTTTGAAGAGAATTAAAAGGATAAAAATAAGAAAAATAAAAAAATGTTTTGTTTAGTTGGAGAATGTCCACGTCTTCAGTGTATGTGGATTGAAAACTGGCTTAAGGTGTGGAAAAGTATATGTTATAAGGTCCCCCATTCACAGCTTTATTACTGATACCTATATAATAAGAACAAAAGAAATGTTCGGAAAAGTATTTGATAATGATAAACCTGTCCTTGGTTTAACAGCAATACACATAATTTATGCCATGAGTTTTTGCATGTGTATTTTTTTTTTTAAATCTCATTTAATGTCATTAACATAGTATAAGACAGTGTCATATGTTTTTTTTCTGTTCTTTGAGCAAAAAAATAAATTATGTTAAATAGTGATGATTATAGTCCTGGACCTCAGTGCAACCAGTGAAGTACAATATGTGTTTATATTTGTTACATAATTTTCCACCATTATGTCATGGTAAAAACTTTCAGTTTTGATAACTTTAAGAAATGTTTTAACTCCATCAGTTTAAAATATTGCAGGTCTGTGTATTTTCTGGAGGCAGCAAGACTGATTAATCTGCTGTTGAAAATCAAATCACTATCCTATTTTTGTAAGACTGTCTGTAAATATGGATAGTACTTTGCACTTACATATTTTTTCTGTACTTGTTCTCTTATTGAGTGCTGCTTTATATGTTAGAATGTTCTTATCTTACTTTATCTTATTTTATCTTCCCTTGTCATTTCTTTAATTGCTGATTCTGACATCAGAAACAATACACACATTAATGAAGTATTTGATTTTTATTTAAATTAACAGTTAGAATGTGACTAATAACAATAAGAATCATGCTTCTTCTTCTTCTGTTTTAATTTACAGCAGTTGACATTAAGTGTATTTATTTCTTTATTTATCTACAAATTAAAGATAGAATTTGATGATATTTCATGGTCATACTTCGACGGTGATGACAAAGATAGCATGTTGTCATCTTCATTAGTGACAAATCAGTCCAATGCTTGACTCATACATATGTAATAGCCTAATTTTACGCACGATACATGATGATGAAGATACAGAAAACTGAACAGATTATGTTTTTGAGGTTTGGGGGGGGGACTAATGTCTTATTAAGGAGCCCATGTCCCCCTGCTCAGGTATCTCTGTAGTTCACTCTCTGATGGTCTTCATTGGGTAAAAACTAGAAGTTAATGTGAGTGGGTTTTTGTGACGCTGGCGCTCCCCTCTGCTGCTGTCTGTGGATGTGGAGCCGCCGTCCGGTGATGTGCACACAAGCCAGACATACTTATCAAGTTAATGAGCGAGGCCCATTCTCAGCTCTATTTCGGTGGCGTCCTGCGTACTAATGACAGACCTCCCAAGACCTCACTCACTTCACACAGCAACCCGCTGAGACACGATGTGATTCATCATCATGCCTGACTAACTAGCCAATTAAAATCTTCGTCTAAATATCAGCCGCCTGTCTCATTTCGCTCATACTCGCCCACAAACACCCACATACATCCACTACGCTTCCTGTTGATGCGATGATCCTCCCCCACCCCCATCCCCCCCCTTACCTGTGCCAGGTGGGGTGGGCCGGCGTGTTCCCGTGGCAACATCCAAACTGGAGCTTCCACCAGATTTACTGTAACGAGAAAACAGACACGAGTTATTACAGAGTAAAAGGAAAATGATATGGTGTCTGCTCTGACCTTCTGTATTTCTATTTTTGTGTTAAGACCAGTGTCTTCAAAAATGCAGTTCAGAATCAGAGAATCACAGTTTATTTATGCATCCAAGATTGTCAAAAATCTACAATTAATGCTTTATTTTGTCCATAAAAAAATGATGGTGACAAGTGGTGCATGACAGAACAAGCCCTGCCCCGCATAAATACTGTAGCTTATTTTGACATCAATCCAGCTGATGTCATTATGGTTATGTGTGTGCTGATGTCATTATAGTTATGTGTTCGCTGATGTCATAATGGTCATGTGTGTGCTGATGTCATAATGGTTATGTGTGCGCTGATGTCATTATGGTTATGTGTGCGCTGATGTCATTATGGTCATGTGTTTGCTGATGTCATAATGGTTATGTGTGCGCTGATGTCATTATGGTTATGTGTGCACTGATGTCATAATGGTTATGTGTGCGCTGATGTCATTATGGTTATATGTGTGCTGATGTCAGGATATCGATTGCCTTTATTTTATTTGTCAAGTTTGAAGTAAATTTGAACAAAATTGGTGTTTTAATAGAGATTTGGTATGAATTAAATCAATAGTTTTGCTGTTACAGACACACGAAATTTTGCC
>JAPTYR010000030.1:18556392-18567779 GCA_029814505.1 Siphamia roseigaster | reverse complement strand
ATATAGCCATGGCAACACTCCCCGGTTTCAACTTGCCCAACTTTCGTAGTATGGGTTAATCGGGAAGTTACTCGGCATGTGACCAAGTTACTCTCCAAGTTATCCCGATAAGCCAGAAAACCGGCTTCGTAGTATAGGCCACTGGTGTGTCTATTATTATTTACTAGCACACTGACCTATGGGGAACCACCGGCCATATTAAGAATGATATCTAGGGACTCAAGTTAATAAATACATCATTCCTGTTTTTATCCTAACTTCCCATAACATAGCGCGATACTGTTCTTCCTGTCAATCATCATGGGAAATGCAACATGACTATAAGGCTATTATATTCCACAATTACTAATATCTCTGCCCAAATATTGGTCCTATCAACTTGCTGAGATATGTAATGTAGAAATGGGGCTATTCTTCAACTGTAGGTACAAAATTGGCCAGTTAAAAATATCTGAATTTCTCAGAACTATACAGACACACATGCTTTAAGACCTTCCAAAACTTCTAGTATTATGCTTTAGATCTTCATTTAAAGGAGACTTGGCCAAGGTCCTCTTACCTGCCAGTGGTGAAACACAGACAGAGCAAAAGCCTGTCCCTGTGTATGTGTGCGAAGGTCTGTCTCAAAGCCGAACGAGTCGATGGCGGGGATGAACGCTTTAATAGTGTAGAGAGGAGACCCTGGGATGGGCGCGTCCTGGGTCACATGACCTCTGTAAGACAACAAATACAAAACTAATTTAAAAACTCTGGCGCAACTCTGAAAAGTCACTTTTATTGAGGTTAAGTTGGGAAATCAGAATAAAGTGCAGCACCGACCTTCTTCGGGCCAGCACTGTGTAAACTGCAGACACACAATCAGCCGGAGCCTGAACTTCCACAAAGTAATATGGCTCCATCAGCCTTGGCGTGGCCTGGGACACAAGGAAAACCGCATAAAACCGCATTAGAATGACAACAAAAGCGTAGGGGTACAGTATGGCCTTCTCATGTACTGCTGAACATGGATTTATGATAAAGGCAAAGGAGGGGCCAGAAGAGATGAGGAAAGAAGCCAAAATTGTGAAAGAGGAATGTTATCGCACTGCAATTAAAAAGATTGCATGTCAGCAAAATCCCAAACCGTAATCAAGGTAATGGAACATTAAAGAAAGTGGGGACAAAGGGGAGGGGTCTGGGAGCTAATGGTGGAGGAGGTGAAGAAGAAAAGGGCTGGGGGTGGGGCACTCTCACCATGAGAAAAGCGGAGTACACCACTCTCCTGGCTGTAGGGATGACCTGCCCTCCTCCTCTGTGCAGGGGCTCCTGAGCGATGACTGCATCCAGGATCTTGAACTTGACATTTCTAATGGCTACGGGCGACAGAAGGCAGGAAATTACATCGACCTTCAACAAGTCATTGGACGTTATGCACAGAAATTTCAAATGCTACAGCCATAGAGCAGGAAACAAAGGTTTATTTTTGTAAAATTAATATGATTCACGGGTAAAATCATTTAATTAAAGGGAACACTTACGTTCGTCACACAGTGGCCCCTCCCTGGTACCCCACTGGAAGCCCTGAACGATGCTGTCTTTGACTGAACCCAAAAGTGCCTTGTCAACCTACAGACAAAACAATCCAGAGCTACACGTTAAAAAAAGGAAAAAAAAAAAAAAAGATGTTCCCAGATTTTACCAAGAATTCAGAAAACTATTTGGTAAGTGCAGTACATTTTCTCCATGACTGTACAATAATACTTTTAACAACATTGCTTTATGGATTGACTATATAGCTGTAATAAACCCTTGTACAGATACACAAACTGCTCTAATTTCCTGTGATTGAACCATTTGGCAGGAACATGAAATTTTAGATGCCGATTAACTGTCAAGGAAATAACTGTACTTGAATTATCATTCTCTTCCCTTTTAATCCCTATTATAGTACAAGCCTGATAAAAGTTGAATAATAAACAAACACTAGAAGAAAAAGAAAAACATTACTGGCATTGAACACAAACACTGGGGGTTATTGGACTCCTTTTTCATTTGGCTTCAAACCAATACGTGCCCTCAGTGCTGCTACAATGTTTGACTTTATAAATAAATCGATGAAGTTTATGTCAATAGATGCCCATCAAAATGCAGTCGGTCAAATAGTAGAAATTAACCACTAATTCATCACTCGGGTATTGTTCAAACATAAAGAAAGTTTGCTCAATGAAATGACACCATTAACGGTTTTCTATGTCTGGTTTAGACACATGCATCAAGTTTGTGTTGTGCTTTCAGCTGATGGTCTGTTGATACTGGCCTTCGTAAGCTAATAACATCAACTGTTGCAGTGGTAGAGAAAGGGGATGAAAAAGAAGACCTCAACATTCATTCATTCATTTTCCGTGCAGTTACAAGGATGCTGGATCCAGCTACCAACAGGTAAAGGTGGGGTACGTCCTGAATCTGTCACCAGTACATTGCATATATACATACAAACAACAATTCACTCTAACACACCTATGGGTGACTTCGATTGAACAATTAACCTATTTAGGTGGGATGAAACTGTAGAGAACCCACACAGGCTTGGGCGCTCTGATAAAACCTTTTACTGTGATAGAAACATGGTCATCACTGCACCACCAAGACATGAAACCTCTACACTGAAAATCATGGCTCAGATTGTCATGGATATAAAACCGTCAGGACAGTCTATCTTATAAATTATATGAATGTAAATATACTACTGGGTAGTGATGCACCAGTTTTTTTCAGTTCTAATGCCGATACCGATGCTGGGGCCTTGTGTATCGGTTGATACCCAAAAACAATCCAATATCATTCAAGAAATTTCTTAGTTAATTCATGGCTTTTGTGCTGTTGTTTGGACATTTTAACCCGTCTCTGTAGAACATCTACCAACATTAGCCACATAGTACCTCCAGCAGTGGCGGCTCCTATTGATCTGTTGAGCTACTGAAATTCCTTGTGCTCTTTTACACGGTGCTTCTGCAGGTGCTTAATGAAATTTGTTGTGTTGTATTTGGCAGTGTTACCACCACCCCTGGCAGCATTCACTTTACAAGCATTACAAACTGCAATCGAGCTAGTTGGTGCGCTAAGGCTGAAACCCCTCCAAATCACAGAGCCCTTAGTTCACTCCATGTAGCCTGTCTGCATTTGCACCAACTCCAGTCAAGTGTTAGCATGCATCACATAGCCAGTGTTGCAAAACATTTAGAGGGAAAGGGTCGGTCTTACGGATCAGTTGCTTTTACAGATCCCCGATCCAGCTAAAATGTTGCTACTGGGGCCGATACCCGATCCCAGTATCGGATTGGTACAACATTACAACCGACTCCCCCCATTAAACAGATCACAGTACAATTTTTACATATTGCATCTTTATGAGTCCCATTCAAACCTAAAAAGATGGAAAATAAAGTGGAAGTAAAGATAATAGAAAATAAATACACCATTTCTCTTAAAGGTGAGGTAGGAGATCCTGAAAAACCTATTCAAGCAAGCTACATTTAGAAAACACAAGTCCAAACCCCTTTCTTCCACACCTCCACAATATCAGATTGTACCCACAGAGGGGAGGGGAGAGGGACAAATGGCAGTTGAGTTTGATGGACAGTTCACTATTCATTCTTTTCAATGAGCTGGTGAAATGCTGTTTTTTTCAGTCCTGTCCATTCCACAGGTGATTAACGTTATTTTTTTATTTTTTGTGTTAGAGCATTTAATTAATTGGTTATAATCGGGATGTGAAGGGGTTTCTAAATAATAAAGTAAAAAAAAATGCTCAAGGAAAACATCTCCTGACTTTTAAGTACAGTTAGCAGTTTTTGGACAGATGAATGGAAAACATCCCATCAAGTATGCTGTGGTCTGAAGTAATAATCAGGTGATTATATAGTACTTACGACGGTTCTACCGACTGGAAGATTTAAATCTCACCTCAGAAGGCAGTGTGTCATCTACAAGAATGTTTGGTCCAGTTGTGTCTGGTCCAAAGGCCCAGATGGACCTGGCAGCCAGCAGATCCCAGTCATACTTGGTCTGGAAAAACTCTCCCAGCTTCTTCCTGCCATGAAGAAACAGAAGACCAACTGGTTGAAAGGAGGTTTGCGTAGACTGTCAACTCAAACATTAAAGAGATTGGTTGACATGGGGTTAAAGGGGTTAATGGAGAAGGAGGAGTAGAGCGAAGGTTTAGTTTAATGGTGTGTGAAGCATGTCACTTTTCTGGCGTCACTACTCTATGCTGGCACCGTTTGGCCCAGATGGCCTCACAGATGAGCTCAGTGTTGACAGGAAGTCACTCTCAAGCAGAACACTCATCCGTGTTCTTCCATTCTCCAAGGATGGGAAGTTTCATGCACGCTTTTAGTGCATGAATCAATTACTTTAAGTGAGCTGATCAATATGCCAAGGGGGGTTTTAATGAGAGATGTGCCACAAGCCACAATATGCAGAGGGCTGTGCTGCTTAAAAAAAAACCAAAAACTAGAAATATTGGCCCTTTATCTACCTACATATATTTGCATTTTTATAAGCAGACCGTTTAATGTAACTTGTAAACTCCTGGAGTGGAGCAGAAAGTCACATTCACTGTCAGTAGTGGCATAAATGTGGATTGTTTAACCTCAATTTGCAACTTTTTCACCATTTTCTATAGTTTTGGCTGCTCTGAAAACTCTTCTACTACTGCAAATAGGAGCCAATATTGAATAAAAGTTAAGTTAATCGATGACAATGACACTAGATGGCAGACACTTCAGAGTACGCACACCTCTTAATCTGTGATGAGTTGTAGGAGACCTGCAAATCCAATAACAGCACTATTTAAATACCCATTTAGGCCCAGGGCATTTCTATACTTCGCTGCCTACTTCAATAAAAGCATTTAATTAAAGAACCAATCATCATTTTTACATGCCTGCTCATTTATCCCTGCTAGCGGAGATAATGGAAATGAATGGTTTGTCAAAATGGTTCTGAAGTGTGGAGAATTTAATAACCAAGTGGCCTTTGAGAATGAAATGGGCCAAATCTGAGAACACGTCGAACATGAAAGTCAGATTATCTTATTTTAGTTAATTAAGAGATCGTTTTGAGGTCTTCATACATGAGTGGAAAGTTGGAAGAATCTTTGGTTTATCGTACCTGTTCCATGTGATCTGCACCACTTCGTTCTCGATGTCCTCGGCCAGCCCCTTCTCCAGAGGCTCAGCAATCATCGTGATCTTATTCCTGTCAATCACATCACACAGCTGTCAATCACTCATTCTAGGATGAGCAGACTCAGCCAGCGGGAAGGACTCACTCTGACTCTGAACAGTGCACAAATTTAACTCTGACAAGATATAAAACATCAACACAGGGTTTCCCTGAGGAGGGGTCTTAAATATAAAATAAATTCACTAAAACTTTAGGTCAAAATGTTCTGTAATAAAGCTCACTGGCCACTTTGACAATGAAGAGGTGCTGAATCAGCAGGTACCCGTTATAGAAGTTTAACTTTTGCACCAGCTCGGTTGCCTGTATCAGGTATATCAGCAGGCAAGTTTTCTCTGCAAAAATCAGACTAAAATTGAATTGAATGATGTGACTAATGCACATTGCAAGTTATAAAAACACATGGAATTTTCATTTTCAAGTTGATAATAGAAGAGAGGATAAACTGCAATGGGAAGTTCAAGGTCTGATGCATCTTTTGTCTTTGCATCACCTAAACCAGTGAACTTAAACAATTTTGGAGCTGAAAAATGAATTGACAATGAGTGAATTTTTCCTTGGGGATCAATAAAGTTTAACTGTATCATAATCTGTTCTGGCAGTTCCATAAATTACTGTTAAGGCCATAGTGATCTTGCCTTTTGGTAAACAAATTACAAATAATGGATCCCTGAGTCCAATTAAACATTTGTGCCAAATTAGTAAAAAACCCCTCAAGGTGTCCCTGTGATGTTACATTAATAAAAATTGACAGACATGAAGTCAACACGAACTTGACCTTTGCCCACCAAAATTGTTACAGTTCATTGTTGCCTCTAAGTGATCATTTGTGCCAAATTTGAAGAGACAACCTCGTAATATTTCTGAGAGACTGTTTTCATGAGAATGGATGAAAAGAGAAAAACAAACAAAAAACATTTTAAAAGTTACCTTTAAAAGGATATAGATGCATTTCATTTTAGCAGTGAAACTAATTTTTTGTACAGATGTTAATGTTCAACAACTGTAACTGATTCAAGATCATTGGCTTACATTATACTTATATTTGCAGATTTTTCATTGAAAAGTGATGCTTTACGTTACAAATGGGAACAAGAATAAACCCTACATCCCTGTATTTAAATAAACTTCTATTTTAGGTGATTTCTGAAGTCTTCATACATACAACAGCTATAGATCAAGACACAAACCACACACGTGTCATACTTACTTTTTGTTTGGCGTTTCGGCAAAGCACTTAAGAGAAGATGTCTCCACAACCGTTTCACAGAAAGTCACAACCGGATCAGCTACCTGTAGGTAAAGATTATAGAAAGAAAATATAATTTTGTGCCATGTCAGTAAATAATAAATCAAAGGTGTTAAACATAAAGCCAACGAGCCACAGCCGAGGCCTCTAAAGGGTTAAATCTGGCACATGGGATGGATTTGTTGAGTGCAAAAATTACACAGAAGACACTGACAGACAAGAATGTCATTGAGTGTTGGCACATTGTTTTGATCATAACATTAAATACTATATATTTTTTTTAGTTCCAGGTATCCATTATTAAATGTTTTGTGCTTTTTGTGTAAGTTGTAATGTACATGTGTAAATGACAATAATGTTAAAACTGCACTTATTTTTCTTTTCTAAACATTTTCATACTGCAATTTCACTTTTTTGTACAAAAAACAAATTATTTCTTAAACTATACTAAACAAAAATAGGTTATCATGTTATTATTTTACGGGCCTGGCCCAATGAAGGTCAAATTAGGCTGTATGTGGCTCCAGAACTAAAATTAATTTGCCATAAACAGAACATACACGATAAATATAATCTGACATGATGAAACAGCTGTTAAAAAAAACTCACTTTAATGTCGATTTCAGAGTACATCTTTCGTAGGTCGTGCATGACACAGTCCAGGTACAGCTCTCCAGTGCCTAAAATAACATGCTCTCCAGACTCTTCCACCTGAGTAAAAAACACCAATTATTTGAACACTTTTTTTTTAATCACGAAAAATTACTACTTAACTACTCTTTTACTTGACAATTTTTTCCTCAGTAAAAGTGTAGTTGTGTTGGGGTAATTGTGAGTCAGTGGACGTACCTTTGTGGTGAGAGATGGATAACTCTTATTCACTTTCCTCAGTCCATCTAACATTTTCGGCAGCTCTGATGGATTCACAGGCTCCACAGCGATCTTAATAACTGATGCTGTGTTGAACTTCAATGGCCTGAAAATTTGAGCCTGACACACAGTGATACATTTTAGCTCCTCTTTCACCCATATGATACATTTAACACCTAACAGACCTGTCAGTGTTTCGTCTCACCTCTTCGTTCCCCCTGGGCTCTGTGATGGTGGCAGTTTTGACAATTGGTTGATCGCACCCTTCAATGAGAACCCAGTTACCGGCCGGCACTCGATTCACTTCAATCTGGTATCTATAAAAGAATGTGAAAGTAACGTCAACATAAGATACACACTTTATTTAATTCTGGCTCTATAAGGAAATCTGTACAACATACCTGGCAACTGAAATCCAGAGGCGTCCCACGGTGCAGACCTGAGAGTCCTCCTCGTCCTCCAGGGTGTAGTTCTCTCCTAACACCTTGACAGGCTGACCTGCCTGAATGGTCCCACTCAGGACCCGGCCAAAGGCGTGGAACTGAACCCCATCCTCGGTGCTGTACATCTTCGTGGTGTGGCACATCAAAGGGCCCTGAAACAGAGAGGAAAGAGAAAATAAGACATACAAATTCTATCAGTGGGATATATTTTCAATTTAATTTGTAGAGCCCTTAATCACAATAAGGTTGCCTCAAAGGGCTTTACAGACTTCGTTTGCAAAAACAGTTAATGAAAAATACAGTAACGACAGAAACAGAAATTTTAATAAGTGATGGAAACTGATTCGATTTTGAGGAAATCTGTGCCATTATTGTTTCTACTGATGGATTCATGGGAGATTTAAGTGGATTCTATATAATATAGTACAATGACCAAAGTACAGATTGTCTCGTTTTTGGTCAAAATCACACATTGTTTTTATTCATTGAAAACCTGAAAAAACAAACTTAACAATTTTTATGCAAAAGTAATATGTGTAATTGCCTTTTTGTTACTGTTTTTTTTATTACTATTAGTATGGTTTTAATTATTTTATTTTTACTGGATTTATAGTATTTTTAGGTTTATGCCATTTTCTCTTCCTGCATAGGATTGCGGTCTCAATTTCGTGGTAAATTTAGAATGACAAAGATATTCATTAATTTGTAGTCTACGAAAGTTGTATTTGTTAGTATTTTTTCTTGAAGCAACATTCGTTTCATTTATTTATTTAGTTACAGGACAGTGTGTATAGGTATGGGTTACAGAACAAGATGCATGCACCAGATTTAGCAGAGAAGCTGATTTCCATCTGTAGTGCTGGACAAACAACAAACGAGACAAACATCGCAAAGTGCTTATATACAGGGGAAAATCATTAAGACATGACTGACAAAGAAAAGTCTGTCCAGGCTGAATGGCTTCAGCCAAACACATAAAGCATGGCATACATTCTAAAAATACCTCAACATTCATAGAACGAGAAGAAAAGAGAAAAAAAAGGAGGAGGGTGGAAGAGAGAGAGAGACAGGAAAAACATAGAAAAGGAAAAAAAAAAGAGAGCTTGATAGATAGACAGACAGACAGACAAGCTAACAGTGCAATTGCAAACAGACACACAAGGTGCAAGTTAAAACTACTGAGTTAAAAAATGTAATAAAACTAACCAAAACAGTTTATACAGTACATGTGTGCAGAGATTAACGTGGTAATTGATTTGTTTGACCAGACTGAAATCTTTGCCACAGACACTAGAATGCGTATTAATGTTGGTAGTACTGATTACCTAGAAGTCATTTTTTGTTGTTTAATAAAAGCGTTTGTAGACAGAGCAGGTTTTCAAGTTGGTGGAGACCCCATTCCACATTTCAACAGTCTAATATGAGAAAGCTGTCTGTCCAAAAGCAGAGCTGCACTTCAGAATAATTCAGTTGCTGTTTGATGTTGATCTCTGGGCCCACACACTAACATCAGAGCATGACTGGACATAATTTTTTCAAAGGGGGAGGGGCTACATTATTAATCATTTTATGAGTCAGACAGAGGTCAGTGAAAATTGCAATATTTTATATTTAGCCACAATATTACAATGATGGTAATGTCTTGGTTTTTGTCCAGTACTTTAAGGGCTTGTGCATACAAACATTTCCAAGGTTTGATGACAGCTTGATTTGCTTGACACCAACATGGCATGCAATACCTTAAGTAGGACATAATCATTGCATTCAGATATGACTTAGCTGCTTCATTTGACAATGGATTTCTAATTTGGCGGAAGTTAGAGAAATTCTAACTTATTATATTTAAGATGGTCTTTTGTCCACATCGCTAATTAAAAGTAGATAATAGGACTTTTTACTGGGTTAAACAAGGCCTATGAAAAGGATCAGTTGCCCTATATTATTATGTACAATTCATTCATTCCTGATCAATGTTCTGCATGGAAAAGCATATTCCACGGGTTTCAGTATTAGCTCAATTGTTGAATCATCTCAGAGTCTCATCAAAATTGGATGAAATGTGAGAATATTAAACTTCATTTAGTCATTTTGTCAAAAACAAACCCTGCTAAGCCTGCCTGCATGGTGCTAATGCTTGGACGGAAGTTTGGATCTTTCTCTGCAGTAATGGATGTGTTGTGCTCGGTTGGGAAGCAGTGGTGCTCATGTCAAACACAGCGCATTCCTGGAATTGAAATCAGCGTTGCATATAAAGATGTTTCAGCATAATACCGTTGGCTTTAAATTACCATTTTACAGAGAATGTTATCTTTTCTTATGAAACGAAGCCATGTTTTGCATCATTTCCTCCTCTCTGCTTCCACTCCTTTTTGTTTGTTTAAATTCATGAGTTTGACGTGATTGTTTTGAAATTTTCAACTATCAAAGAAAACAGCCAGTATCAATAAAGGTAATGGATAATCATGGAAGAGTACAATCGGACCGGATCAGACCATTTGGAACTGAACTCGCAACTTGAAAGACAATAAAACACTCAAATTCATCCTTTAGAGCTAACACCAGTCCATTGAATTCATCTATAAGAGCAGGTTGAATGTTAATAAGGACTCTAATGGAAACTAATGCAGCAAATTCCAGTTCACAGGTAAAATTTCTTCCTTTTTATGCCAATATTAAACTTACATCAGGGTCACACTCTGCCATGGCCTCCCCTAGGTCAGAGTCCAGGCCTCCTGTGTAGGTGTGTTCGATCTTGTTCCTAGCCCCCTCTTGTGGTGAGGGGATGTGCTGCACACACATGTCCACAAAGCCGGTGAACTCTCCAAAGAAGCGGTTACAGACCAGTCTCAGCAAAGGTCTGATGTTGAGCTTCAGCTCTTCTTTAGTCAGATGGATTCCCAGCTCATCCAGAACTCGAGGGAGAGATGTATCCACATCCCCAACCACCTACGAGCAAAGGATTATGGGGAGAAAATTACATACAATTCTGTAATAACGCCACGGTGTACTGAAACACAGGAGGATTGGACAGGCAGGGTTTCTTTAATGAAAAAATTAAGTCCAACCTGTGAGAGGATCTTGTAGAGAGGCTCCAGAACAAACTCCACAAAGCTGCGCTGAGAATTACTGCTGGGAGCTTTCTTTGTGAACTTGCGGCTAAACAGAGAAGAATAGGAAAATAATAGATTCAATAAGAACAAATTGAAAAGAAACTCCTTCAAATCAATTTATCGGAGTCAAAACCCTGATTACTCACGTTTTCGGGTTGAAATAAATATCTCCCCAAAGCCTCTTGGCAAATTCATTATAGTTAATGTCTCCTGCAAACATAAAGAGGAATTAGTTGATACCTGGCACAGAGGTTAGTTGTACAATTAACTGAAGCACAAACTTAATCCTAACATCACTCAATCCAGTAATATAGTTGGAAAGGGCTATAATAAAAAATAGCTGAATTAAAATCATTTAAGGTCACCAAATAGGACAAATGAGAAAATGTTTTTATTAATTATTATTTTATTTATTAATTGGGGTATCTTATAATTCTTGTTTGAGGTGACCTGTTCGGTAAAAATCTTAATCTTGCCCACGATAATCATGAT
>JAPTYR010000030.1:18525678-18536313 GCA_029814505.1 Siphamia roseigaster | reverse complement strand
AGTATTGATTTGTTTAGAAATAAGTATGAACTGGTTTTCTTTACATTATTTGAGGTCTGAAAACACCTGCATAGAGAATAAAACAAAAATGTTTATTTCACTCCAACATATACCTATAACTGGTAAAATTTGAGAAAGTGACCATTTTGCAGTGGTCTCTTATTTTTTTTCCCAAGAGCTGTATATGCTACTGTACACATTTGGTTTGGGGCTACAGTTCCAAAATTCCCTGATATCCCCTGACTTTCCATTTGGAACAACCTTTATTGAAATTCCCTGACCCATGGAAACCCTGGTAAGAGGTTTAGCGTGACCCTGTTGCTGCTGCTTTAAGCCTTAGATAAAAATGAATGTCAATGAAGCGCTCTCTCTCTTAAACATAAGGATATGGTAAAAACAATCAGCTAGGACTAAACACTAATGAAACCTGTTCAACATTTATCAGATTCTAATGTGTTGTCATTTATTTTCTTAAATGGAGAAGCTGTAGATAAAAACTTCAGCAGTAACAACTAGAGCTCATTGTTTCCAGTATGACTTTATCAGTCTGTCAGAGAGGTTTTGTCCACATTTCTCTACAATGTTCTTATGTAGTTTATTGTACTAGTACCTTATGGTCAGTACTTCATTCAGCTGAAGGTCTGGAGTTCGCCTGGGTCACTGCAACACGTTGATCCTTTTTATTTGGATCTCTTTAGTTGTAGGTTCGTCATGGACCTGTGATTCTGTTATGACCCAAAACTGACCAAGCTTCAGCTGACAGATGACTTCCTGTTTGACTGTAGGATACTCTGGTTACTGGGGAGTTCATGGTCCACTTCAGCAACTGCAAGGTGTCCAGGTCCTGTGGCTGCAAAACAAGCCCAAACCATCTCCTCCCCTCTACCACCACAGTACATGTTGTACTGATGCACTGGGGGGAAAAAAATCAAAATCTTACCGTGTATTTTTCCTCATTTTTTGCAAAAAATAAAAAATAAATAAAAAATCTCACTTAAAATTAGATAAAAACTTAAAAAGGAACTTTTCAGTGAGATATAAGAACTTATTTTTAGACAATAGGGCTGGAAGTTGGGTGGCTGTGGCTCAGTTGGTGGAGTGGGTAGTCCAATGACGGGAGGGTTGGCAGTTCGAATCCAAGCTCCGACTGTCCATGTGTTAAAGTGTCCTTGGGCAAGACACTGAACCCTACGTTGTACCCAGTAGGGAGACAGCACCCTGAATGGCAGCAGCACCTACTGATGTGTGTAAAGCCCTTTGTGACCCATTGTCTGTGAAAGGTAACGTGTAGGTTAGCGATCGCAGCCAGATGATGACAATCAGGTTATGTGAAAGGTGCTATATAAATAAAGATTTACCTGAAATCTCACCAAGAATTTTCATTTGGTCCATTGGCAGATTTTTTTTTAATTTTTTTTTTTAACTTAATACAAAATTCTTTTGCTTAATTCAAGGAAAAAAGTTTCAACTGAACAAATGAAAATTATGTTGGTAAGCTTTCATGAAATAAGATTTTCAAGCTCTATTTTCTAAAAGCAAGCTATTTTTTTTTGTCTCATTGAAAACTTTCTCTTTAGGCGATTGTATTATTTCAAATGTGATGAGATATTTTGACTAGAAATGAGAAAAATACACTTGGTAAGATTCTGATTTCTGCAGGGTACTGGTTTACACTGGCTTTGTTGCTTGTGGAGTTGTGTGTGTTAGTTCAGCTGAAGCTGTGCTGCCATGTTTTTAGACAGAAGGGGATTTGTGTCCTGGCAAGTCTTCCCGAAAAGACTAAGCCATACTTTCAGACTTCTTCCATTTGTTCTGCCCAACTTTAACATTCAACATGTGATATATACAGTGGAATGCGTTTTTGCAACACAGAATTTACCAAAACATCCTCTCCTGGATAGACTGATATGTTTATGCATTATTCACTTGTGAACTGGTCTATCACCAAATTTGGTTGCAGTCTACAAAGGGATTTTGTAATGACAAAGAAGCCTATTCTATAGAATGGACTTCACTTAAAACCCTGCCCTGATTGATTGGCCACAACAATTCCACTCCAATTGTGCAAGCAATGTTTTATCAATACACACACCTGGATAAACAGACTATACTTTGTTTTTCCATGTACCATTCTCCACATTTTGACTTCATTTTTGTTAAATAATGACATTTATGGTTGGACTTAGATAACTTTATAACCTGGTAAAAACCCTTCCCCTGAACGAGAGGCAAGTTTTTGACTTTGTTTCTTGAACACTTCAGCAGCAAAACTTGGTTGAATTCATACCAAATTGAATTTATAGAATGGCAGTGAACCAGAATAGATGTCATTACATTTTGGGAAACATAGGTCAAAGTTTAAGTTTTTAATGATTAAAAAAAACAAAACAAAAAAAAAAACGTTAACTTGATGTGAAATACAAGAGGCAAGTGATGTAACAAGATGAGGATACAAAAGAGGTAATGACTTAAAACCACCCAAAATGTGTAAAAATAGAAATATTTATCTTCCTCAGCTTTGGAATAAAAAACATTTTCCAGATAATATTGTTAGCAATACCTTTCCTCCTCTACATTCTATTAACACACATTTGAATGTTTCAGACCAGAAATCTGATCAAATATCTTCTATAGGTGGTCCCTTGTTGATCAGTAAATCCAGGGCATTGTGTCAGCAGCACCCACTGCCACTTACTCTCTTAATTCCTACTGTAGTTTGTTTTCCAATGCATTTCTTAATTTCTTTGTTAAATGACAACACTGTGGAATGCATTTGTATCGTTTCACACTTAAGTTAGATTTAAAACCTGGTAAGGACCAGCTTTTTTATTCTTTGACACGTGGCGTTTCATGTCTTTTGCAGAAAAAGTTGGAAATCAACACCCCTACAGAAGTGCGTCCCCCCCCACATGAGCATCAAACCAAAAAGGAGGAAGGAAGGAAGTGCTGACAGAACTGGACTAAAAATCTTTTGTCAAATAAACGCTGAAAAACAAAGAGGTCAGCTGCTGATCCTTCAGTCATGTACAAATACAGTTTAGTTCCAGGCGTTAAGCCAAGAACCCAGTGACCCTAAAATACTGATATAAACACATGACATATGTTTGAGCAGTGACAGATAAAAGTACACGTTCTCATCTTATTGTGAAGCTGAAATTATTGACTTAATTTTAAGCACTAACACCTTATTTTTCTGCATTTTGTCAACATGTTTTTGCTTATTGCCAGCATTTGAAGATAGAGACACACAAGCGTATGATAATAATGGCTACTTGTTTTACTTCTCAAAGTTAGCAGTCAGTTAAATGTACATTATCAAAAAAAGGCCCAACTTTTTCCACTTCTCAATCTCCAGATAACATACAAAAAAAGACAAACCAAGACATTATAAAGCTGCACATTTTGTACCAGATACAATAATAAAATACGCAATGCTACATTAAGTGGTTAAAAATACAAAGGGGAAAAAGTATATTGATTTTTTTAAACATCTTTAAAGAATATACAATGTTATTTTTTTTCTTAACTAGCCAAGAATTTTAGTAAAAAGTGCATTCTATGTAACAAAGAAAGGAGGAGGAGTATCATAGGCAAACTGAAAGACAAAACAGGACATGACAGAAAAATTGAACACAACAGAAGAATGTATTTCAGACAGAGTTTGGAGGGGATAGTGTCAAGTCGCCAAAGCAGGAGGAACATCACTTTTACTTTGAAGGGAGGTCCGAATTGAAGGGAAAAAAAAAAGTGTAGGTCAGGAATTAAAACGATCCAGGCTAAAAAAAGAAATGTCCTTCACTTGCAATGGTCCCTTTCACACTACCAGCCTCCACCCGGAATTCTCCTCCTTTCCTTGCCTAAAAACATCCACTTGAAGTAATCACCTCCACCCTTTTCCATGCAGCCACAACTGCACTTGGTTCCACAATGCATTGTCAGTCCCTCCCTTCCCTGCGCCTCACCCACGCAGCAGTAAAGTGCAGAGAATACACACAAATGAAAAGGCTTAAAAAAAAAAAAAGTACAAAGAAAGATCCATCCTGCAAAATGCTGAAGCAAAGCAGTAAATCTGGAGAGGAAGGGGAGTGTGGGGAGGGGAGGGAGATGATAAGCGAATAATGCAGCGGTTTGAAGACCCGCAGAAATGGCAGGATAATTGCAGGTCTCAAATAAAAGACAGGGACATTCTAAACTACAGATATTAAGTACTCCAGACTGAATACCATTACGGTGGTGGAAAGAGGGTCATATGTTAAATTTACTGCTATTTTCTGTTGTAGGTATCCCCAAATACACATCTATTGGGGCACACTGTGTAAAAGCAGCTTTTGGTACAAGAGCACTGGGGAAAACCAGACATAAAGACGGACAGACAGGTAGCGACTAATGCATGCACACATTCACACACACACAAAACCTCAAATCGGGTGACTGTCGGACTGGATGAAAGGTTTAACGCAGAGGAACCAGAGTTCAATACCAACCATTTCTGCTTCTATAAAGCAAAATAACATTCACACCATCGGCTATTACATTTATAAATGTAATTTCTTATGCTGACTTGATCACGTTTGCTTATCTACAAAAATTCCAAGTGTTACAAGTTGTACAACTACTGCCTTTTTGTCCTGACATTTCATATCATGTGCTAATAACAGTATCTCTAAACTATTCATTAGCTTAAAACTGAGAAGAGCAAATTATCAGAGAAGGAGAGAGAGAGAGAAAAAAAGAATGACTCAGCCATCATTCTGCGTAGGCAACATTCAATCGGTTTAGACACGCATTTTGCTTGTGTGGATGTCAGTATGAAGAAAAATCAAAAACGAACCGTTACATTACAACAACGCCCCACACCAAACCGTGGAATATAGGCTGAGAGGAATATGCATAATTGCCGGTTTAAGTACTGTGATGACAAAAAGGTCCCAGGTGTGTATACTGTGTGTGTCAAATGACCTTTAACATGGTAACCCGTATCATTTCGACAGCAGCGAAGGGAGGTTGGGTAAATCCTGATGAGGCCGTGTGTCTGGCCTCTCACAGTGGCAGTATTAGACAGTCATCCGTTATCTAGAAGCATTTGTTGACCAACAGTACTGAAAGCTGAGGTTGCACTGATCACATAAGTAAACCAGTGGCCTTATGGTCTTTATCGTGTGTGTGTGTGCTTGAGTAATTGTTAAGGTTTGTGTGCCTCGGGCATATCCTGCATAACTTGGTTTTCTTAATCACAAAATAGCTACTCAAAGCTCAAATCCTTTGTAGAAAACCCAGGCTGGCTAGACATATTCTGACAATACATTGTTATTTTGCAATATTACACTTCTGAAAGTAAAATGGAAAAAGCAAAATTAAGATTTTTTTTTTTTTCACGTACTGGAATGGAAAGCACCATTAAACCATGATGGGAGTCTCAGACTGCTAAGATTCACCTAAGCTTTTACAAAATCATTTACCAATGTCCTTTACAAAACCTCCTCCTCTCCTTTCTGTAACCTGTGGCACTGCATCTCTACTGCTGTTGCCCTTCTCACAGAAAGACAGAATGGTCCAGTTAGAACCGGTTAAAACATTCATTAGACATTTCTGTGTGGCTCGAGGTTCCGCAGTACGACTCGGAGGAAAGGGTGAGTATTGCTAGGGGGAGGACCTGCACATAAAGCTAAAGTCCTGACCGGTGTGCAACCGTAAGTCAACTTAACATGAAGAGGAAAAAGTTCACCGACACTGGTCTGTGGTAATCCATGGAGCCCGGTTAATACGCAAGTTCACTTCCATCAGCAGCGTTTGATGAAACGGAGATACTTTACACCAATCAATGTACAGAGATAACTTACACAGAAATTGTTGAGTAGATTTCCTAAGAAAAATCTAGAGATTATAAAATGTTTGTCAGTTGACAGGATTTTTAAGGGTTCCTATTCTAGTAACTGTGTGCCCTGCAGGTGAATCAGTCATTCACACATACAGTTGCGTACGTTTAGTTTGAATGGTTTTGAGAGGAGCACCCTTACATTAGGGCGCACCAACCGAGAGACTGAGGCAGGACTATGAAAGGAGGAGAGACAAGGCGTAGTTTGGTGTGGGCCTGCAGATCTAGAGGATTGTTCAGTGGTGTTGTGAGGCTCCGGGGCCTTTGTCAGACGGGGCCATGTGATGCAAGTAACTGCTATCCTCGTGCCCACAGTGGTTTATGGGCTCACTCTTGAAAAGGGCTGGCGGAGGAGGCAGGTGGGAGACTGGGGGCACAACTAGGTGGTGGAGAGGCTGGGCGTGTTGGGGTGTGTTTGACAGGTGCGGTGGGGTTGTAGGAGGGTGGGGGTGATGGTGAGAAGGGCTTGAGTGGAGCGGCACATGGGAGAAGGTGTGCCCCACAGGGCCTCGCTGAGCCATGGGCCCCGCAGACGGGCTAAGGCCCAGGGGTGCTGAGGTGGTAGCTGGGGTGGTGGCTGAGGGCCCAGGGCCAGATGAGGAGGAGGAGGAGGAGAAGGTATTGGCAAAGATGCGGACAGGCACGGGTGGGCCGCTGGTCTGCAGCACCACAGGGCTGGTGACCCGGAAACACTTCTCTTTGTGTGCTTTGAGCATGTTGGAGAAGCGGAAGCGCTGCCCACACACCTCGCAGGGGTAAGGCTTCTCCCCAGTGTGGGTGCGACGGTGGCGTTTCATGTTGGGTCGGCTGGTGAAGCTCTTCCCACAGATCTCACAAATGAAAGGCTTCTCTCCTGCACACATTCAGAAAATAAAAGCCTGATGAACCATATCATCAATGAACAAAGAAGACGCATTAAAAAATCCCAAATATGATAGAATCAAATCCTTTGTCAAATGTAAGAATTTAAAAATACACTTTCCAAAGCTCTACAAAAGACAGAGCTAATCTTTTTGTCTTGACTATTTCACACCACAGAGCAACAGTTCTGCAGGGGAAAAAAAAAAAAAAGCTGATAAGTTGCCATCTTGAATTGAGGGTCTTTGCCGTCAACCCACCCACCCCGCAGGAAGCCATTACAATTCACACTTTGAGGAGAGAAGATGTGAAAGTGAACAACAGCAGCTCCGTTGGATTGCCACTCTCATTAACCTCCCTCCATGGAGCCTCTGAATGTGCATGCTACCACCCACACAGCCATCTATTAACAGGCTGCTGAAGGGCTCTCTAAATGCCTTATTCTGGCATGTAATGTGTGAAGCTCCTCCAAACCAACTGAATATCAAAAGGTGGCAGCTAATGTGCTAGTCTTCTGTAACTGTTACATTACCCACAAAGGAAATCTTGATAAATCTGCATTCAGTGAACCAAACTTTGGGAGTCTGAGCTCTACATGCATACTGCCTATTACAGGGCATGATTGGGTGTGTCTCCAACAGCAGGAGGCTAAATTGGTGGCTTGCCGTGGGGAGAGGAGGGTAGAGTAATTACATATCGCAAATAGAACTGTGAGGGCCAACGGAGAGCAATGTGTCCACCCACGGAAGGCATGGTTGGAGAAAAACGGTGAAAGACACAGGATGCACTGCTCAGTTTAGTCTTGGGAATAGCAGTGCTGGGGAACAGGGATGTAATATAACATGTGTCTGGGTAGTCATTATAAGCCGCAATATATGCAAAGCTCTTCTTTGATGTTGTACCTCCCTCTCATTACCAAATCTGGGCGAAGTCTCCCTGCTCCTTCCACTATAATGTTCATCATGGCAACATCCCATTTCATTCCTTTTTTTAGTAAGTGTATGGAGACTGGCTGGCTGGCTGAGTGACTGAGCTAAGAACAAGGTTACTTGGTGAAGTTTACCCCTCTAAACATTATAGAGTGGCTTCATTTTGGCTTGAAAAATGCAAATTCAAAAATAAATTACGGATTTAAAAAAACAACTTCAGACATGTTGCAGCCTTCTTAAAAAAAAAAAAAAAAGGTCAGCCAGTAGGGCTACCTCTGAAACTGAACTAGGAATGCAAGCAATTCAAGCATTTTTTCCAAAGGGAATTTATGTGAAGGTCACATATTTCATCCATTAAAAGACTCCAAACTCATGAGGTCCTTGCATGCAGATACCGAGTTCACACAACACCATGAAGTAGATCATAGCCTATCTTTATAGTTAATTGCTGAGACTGGGTGTCACAAAAATACTGAAAACATGATTTGCCAGTTTCCAAATGGCATTTTCTGCTTCAGCCAATTCTCTCACAAAAAAAAAAATTCTCACTTCCTCCCTCACATTCTCTAAAAAGATCTCAGAATACTTCCAAAGTTGGCTACATAACTTCATAATTCTGATCACCACTGACTCAACATTAGTGATAAGAAGTAGTTAAAGTGCAAAAATAAAGCAGTTATGAGTTTATTTGGCAATATAATTACATCCCAAGACACTGCAAAGTAGAGTTTGCACAGAAGGGGCTTCTAGGGGTCAGAAATTATACATAAAAGAACTAATATTGGTATTTAGGTTCCTGAAAAGTAGCCAAACGGCCTTAAAACTACAGCTTTTGGCAGAGTAATAACAAAATGTCATGTTACCTGTGTGCGTTTTCATGTGCTCATCGAAATACTGTTTCATGTTGAAGTCTTTGCCACACCATTGGCACATGAACTGCTTGTGACCGATGTGAATGCTCATGTGAGAGCGGAGCTGGTACTTGTATTGGAAACGCTCATCACAGTTCTGCAGGAGTGAAAAGAGAAGTAATTAGACAACATGCATAAACAGGCAGGTAAAAATACAGACATTTAAAATCCTAACTTCATAAGTCACTGTGACTAGTTAAAGGTTTTGTCAACCACTATAATACACCCATTTTCTTTGAGCACAGAGTATATTTACAAAAGTTATGAATTACTGATGTGACTAATGTTTGACCAACTTTACACAGTCACAAATATTTACGACTTCAAACTGTACAAATGGCCAGAGAAGAGAGTGTTTATTCTAATTTGGTAACTCGGCAAACTGTTTCTCATTTACCATTTCATGCTTCCTATTTTTTTTTTAATGTTAATACAAGGCCCAAATTATTTAGGGCCATAAAACAACGCTGTGTTTGCCTTTTTGGTCAGGTCTTTCCCCGAAATTAGCCATTTATATTCCCAATGACACCACCTGGGTAAATAAATGTCTTGAGGGAAAGAAAGGGAAGAAAAAAAAAAAAAAGCCAAGTTGTTTCCACCCAGCTCCTGTGTGTGTGTGTGTGTGTGTGTAATGTATAGGCCATTCTTAGAGTTTCACTCCCTTAATAAGCATGTAATCACATGTTATAGCGTCAGACAACTTCAAATACTTCATTACAACAGCTCCACCCATACACACATGTTCTCTGTAAGTTATCCATTGAAATGGTCGGACATAAAAAAGGCCTTGGGTTGGAGAAAAGCACCACATCTGCCAGTTTCTTCTGAGAGCGAGTCAAGACATGGATTAGATACTGAACCGTTACTAACCCTGTTGAACTGTCGAAAAAATGCATCCACGGCTGAGCTTGATTAAAGGCCTCATACGCTGCACCATTTCACTCAACATTTATCTTTTGTTCCAGTTAACTGATGAATGTTGTCAAACTGTGGTTTGTTAATATTTTGACAGTTTCCTTCTATAACTTGAGTGAAATTACAGTACTGAACATTACATGAGAAGTTTCCTTATGAAAGACATTGGCTAATATAAGAGGCTATTCTGGTTTGATCATAAAGCACACAGAACAGATGCCCTTCTGCTAAAACTAATGAGCAACTCATGCTAACAGTAGCCTTCAGTGAAAGTCAAATTTACTGTCTCGAGCAGAAATTAGCTCAAATAAGTGCAGGTCTATGAATGAGTTTGTGTTGATGACAAACGCACAACATTCCTCACTATGCAAACATTATGATTCAAGTGAAACTTTGTGGAAGGAAAAAAAACCCCAACCCTAAAACACTCAACTGTGGAAACTAGACTGTTAGAGAATGTAAACAGTCTAGTTAGGAAGAGCAGTGTTAGAAATTTAAAGTCTTTGTCTCCTATGTTATGGAAATTACATACACATATGTTTTGACAACCAAACAGACAAGCTCAAGTGTTACAATACCTTTTAGGGCACCTATAAACCAGTAAACCTGTTCAACTAAACAGAAAACAGATACTTCCTTACAGTTCATGTGAAGCAAAAACTCAAATTAAAGGAAAAGTAAAGGATATGGTTCAAAATTCATGTCAATTTAATAAATGGATGCAGTTGGTTCGCAGCAGGTTCAATCTTTTTCACCAACAAATATATACTGTAAAAAGGGTTAGGAATTAACATATCTTGTCAGCCTCTACAAAGTGCTGGTATTAAAGTTTTGCCTGGCTTGTTCTGCAAGGAGTTTAAAACAATTACTACACTAGGGCTGAAACGATTCCTGGGGTAACTTGAATAACTCGATTACAAAATATCCTCGAGGCAAAATCTGCACCTCAAAGCTTCGTTTAATTCATTTCCAGAAAGTCTGTTTACTTAAAACGGATCTTCCTTGTGTCACTTATCACTGCTGGTTTACGGACGTGCCCCCTGGCGATGTCATGTTTGTTTTTCTCTCTGGCGGTGTCATGTTTCACGCAGACTGAAGTAATTGACGCACCTTATAACAGATTTTGGTGCGTCGCGACTGTGGTGTG
>JAPTYR010000030.1:18507768-18519105 GCA_029814505.1 Siphamia roseigaster | reverse complement strand
AGACTTTTTCTCCGTGGTGGACTGGAGTCTGCTGTACTACCCGCACTTCGACGGGCTCTTTTAGACCTTGTTCGCCGACTTTCGGTCTCTTCATCCTCATCATCTTCCTCATCCTCATCAGGGCTATCCTCATCCTCGTCATCCTCTTCTTCTTCATCCTCCTCTTCCTCGTCCTCCTCCTCGTCGCTGCCAGCCCGCTCTGAGTCGTCTGCTGTGGTTCCAGTTTTGCTGTCTCCCTTGGAAACATGGAGAGTCTGGTTGTTCAGGTTGACCTCAACAATGATCTGCTCACGCTTGAAACCGTCCTCGCCGTCCTCCTCTTCAACCTCTTCCTCCTCATCTTCATCATCGTCAGTTTCATCAGTGCTTCCATCATTGCCAGCCTGAGATCCCTGCTTTCCGACCTCCTGCCCGGATCCTCCCTCCCTAAAATACTGCTGATGTTGCTGTGGAGTCACATGCGGAGTGGGAACCTGACCAAGGTTCTGTTCTGCCATGGATGTTTTGGCTGCCATTTTATTGTCTACCAGCACTGAATAAGGCTTACCACCAATCTCCCTCTTAAAAAGCTTCCCCGTCAGGTCCAGATCTGGGTTGGGAGAGTGATAATAGGACCCAGACACCTGGGCCCTACGTCCTTCTTCCTGTGACATCCCGCCAAGGATAGGGACGGAAACCTCTTCTTTGAGATTCTGGCAGGATTTCATGAAGAGGGAATGGAAGGAACAAGCTTGCGAGATACAAGCAGTGATAAAGTAACAGTTGTGGTGCCTCGTTAGACAAACCTACTGTCCACAGAGAGGAGAGGGGCTCTGCACCAACCCCTCACCCTCCTTTGAAGAAACAGGAAGGAGATGAAGTGAGAAACAGTCAACCTGATTCAAAGAGAGCATCCATGTTGTCCAAGGTAGAAAAAACATGCAATCTCTTCCAAGGTCTGTTCCATTAGCTTAAAAATGAAACTTTAAAAAAAAAGAAAAAAAGAGAAGGATCTGAGTCTTTGATGCAGAACATCTGAAGGTTAATTCCTGTTGAGTTATTATGTGAGCAGTAGAATGTTTCCAACTCAATTTTTTTTGAAGGTTGCTGCCTTGCAGGGTGCCAATGTCTTCAAACTGCAGAGTAGGTAAGGACAAGTTGAATGCCAGACATGGAACTGCTGCAAAGTCTTCTGTTTCTTGCTTGAAGAGCCATTTATAGCATATTACCTGTGAGATAAAGCAGAAGAAAGAAGCAAGAAATGCAGAGAAGATCAGAAAAAGTGCTCTTCCGTTCTCTAATGTCAGTCTGGAGGCTGTGAACTGAAACTACAGCCATATTTTCAAGTCTTCAACAGAGTGCCACATTTGCCCACAACTGTTTCACTGTGGTGAGTAGGAGTTGAAACCACAGCCTTCACAAATGAATGTGAGTAGATGAAATTTCAAAAACTGAGGGATGTACATATTTCCAGGCCACAACTGAAACACCTCACTACTCACTAAAATGCACAGATGGTTTGCTGAAGCATTAAGATAAGAGTGTTAAAGAGCTCTAAATATATCTTTATGTAGATAGTTAAATTAAAATGTGTGCACGTTTTCCAGCACAAAGATCTGATGGATATCAGCTGGAATGCAGAAACATTCATTCCTTGTCTATCACAATATTATACAATTTTCATGTGCAAGTATTATAAAACCATTTGTAAAGCTACTAATATTACATAATGTGTGCTTTAACATTTCACACTGTTTACTTTTTAACATTTGATAGTTGAGTTCCATCCAGAAACATAAACCTTTACACCAAGGATATAGTACTGATTAAACGTTATATTGCCCACGCCTCCCCCATTGACTGTTACAGAGCGCAGTGTAACCGCAGCTCAGAAGCTATAGTGCAAATACAACCACAGGAAACTGTATTTCAACTTTCAACACAGCCAATGCAGTGTGCTGTTTAGAACAAACGTTAATGTCATCTTTCTACAAGTTTAATATTTTTAAAAACATAGCATCACATTAAGTACAAGGAGCTGTTATATTCTGTTCAGTGAAATCTGACATCTATGCTTTGTGTCCTTGGTTGACAGCTGGTTGACCTCAGACAACCTTTTCACCAAAGCGAATATGCATCAGGGTGTTGGTTCACTACACATACTCCCTAAAAATCAACAAGCAAACATTTCCCTGAGAGACAGTAAAGATAACCTCTTCTGTGTCTTCTCACACATCTAATGCTTAAAAAACAAAACCCGCCCACTGCCCAAAGAAAACACAGACTAAAACTTTCATATTCACAAATCCCACTGTTAAACCCATGACAGCTGCTCAGTTCTAATGGTCATGATTTACATGAACCGTTAGTGTGAAACACAAGCTATAAATGACAAGCTGTTGAACCCCCCCCAAAAGAAAAAAAAAAAGAAATCACTTCCCTTATGATATAATCCATCTCATATTTTAATTCCCGCTTTTACCTTTACAATCCCCATTCATTGTTGTGGGGTGATTTGACACAAAAAGTCATAACTAATGAGACTCAACGAAATATTTTCATTCATTGGTCATCATTTCGGACTTTTGGTCAAGGTTTCAGGATGCTAACCTTAACCTCTTCTCAAAGTGATTTGAAGGCATTTCTGATAATCTTACCTCAGTAAATGCTTAACTGTTTTCCTTGTTATTTTTGTCTCTTTATTTTGCTGGAGTATCAAGAACAGCATTCAAGGATGGAGGCTGATGTGAGTGTCACTAAAACACTCTTCGATGTTCACTTTTTCCATGAGCCAATAGTACAATAGCCTGTTTTTTTTCCCCTCTATATTTTTTGCAATCGTAAGTAGAAGCTATTTATGTAGAATTTGGCTATCCACACAAACAGACACACCTGTGTTCCTGTGCATGCTGACTCTGATCCTTTCTGAGAATTGGACAGCAGCTCTGAGAGCATTAGACCACAGGGGGAGGGCAAGTTCTGCACTGACAGAGAAACTCAACTCACATGGCTATCTTGGACACAAAGCCTAATAGATTATCCTGTGTCTGGATGACAGAGGAATAGAAATTGCATGAGAACCATTTCCTGAATAGAATGTACAATCAGCTGATACCAGTTTCTTTTAATCATTTGCACATTTAAAAAAAACTTATTTAAGAGCCAATATTGAGGATGCAGTTCAACTCCCATAACATAAAATTAATCTAAAGCACCCAAGTAACTACACAAGAGCATGAACAAATAAAAGTAAATGCATTGTTATGTAACCAATATTGAGTAAAATCGTTCCACTCGGTTATCATAATCAATGAGTCATTTCAGAGTTTCACTCACTCTGAAATATTACAGCCCTTTGATGTGGGAATCAAGTAGAGTGCAGACTTCTCAATATCACTGGTAATTAGTCAACACAATCACCTATCCAGACTGGGAGGTCAAATGTATTGAAAAGATGATGTTTTTTGACAAGCGCTTTCAATCTGGTCAGCTTTCAAACATGACCTTTGAACCGTGACACAAAAGATGAAAAAAGTGAGTCCATAAATGCCTTTCTGACAGTCTATTTCAGTAATCCTAAGCATAACTAATGGTGGGGAAAACTTGCTTAGAAATCAAAGTTTATTCAACAGCTACCAATTTGTTCCTCAATCATGCTTCGGATACGTAATAAGAAACCAAAACTCATTTCATATAGGGTAAGCCACAAAGCCAGTTATACACCGGATAGATGCTACTGTAGCTTAAGATTAGAATGACACAGGATGGGAGCTCTACTGCAAACACAACACTTAAACCAACAGCATTAAATAGTGCAAGGGCTCACAAGTGCTTGGCTGAACTGTGACAGAACGGCAGATGAGACCTCTGAGGCAGTCAAAATATGTCACGTTTACCTCTTATTATGCAGCACTGCTCCTCAAATCCACGCTGCCTCTCAAGTCTAGACTTTAATGAGCTTTCCTTTTCGCAGCTTGTGGAGGACCGTGTGAGGGTTCACATTCCTCACTCTGTCCAAACTCATAAGACCTTAACCAGCTCACTGTGTGGTGCGCTGCAGGAGTGCTTCATGTCACTGTAGGCATTTGGCCCTCAAGCCCATAATCGGGTCATAGAGCAGTTCCTGGTGTTTTTGGTCTGGTATAAATCATCTGCGGTATAACAGGACAAAAGGGAATAGTAATTTCTCGTCGCTACAAAGACATTCAAATTTGTCACATGGAAATCTACCACTGGAGAGGTTGCACCTCTGAAAACGAAACACTTCTGGTTCAAAACATGACTGACATTACCTAATACAGAAAGATAAGTAAAATACAAATAGTCATCACCTTATGATTTTCAAATCTTGCAAAAATAAAGTTAAGTGCAATGAGACTGTAAGATTTCAGTTAATAGCGAGAAAGGTTACCAGGTGCAAAACCAACACTATACATAATTTAGGGAAGTATGACGAGATGCATTACAACTGCTATTTCTAATATGAAGGGCTAAATATTTAATAAGGCAATCACATATGCTACCAAACTTCGAACTGATGCTGGGGTGTATATATAGCTCAGAAAGGGTTAAACAAAAAGGCAACATTGTACGGCGTAAAGCACCAACACTGTGCGGGCCTGGCCAACTTAGGCTACTTAGCTTGCTAGCAATAGCCCATAGGTACAAACCTGCACACACATGACAAGCTAACTTGGCTACATTAGCTCAAGGTGCAGCCATTAGACATTTTAGTCCAGCTACGGCTACCGCAGAACAACCAAACTACCGTGCATAAGCTAAAAACCATTTATAGCTAGGATTTGCTAACATGCATTGGGTAACAACAGACGATGGACTTTCACTTTTTTTAACCCAAAACCGCCCAGATTGGTGCTAGTTAGCTAAAAGCTAACATTAACGTCAGGTATTTAGCAATAACGTTACACTTGTATCGTTAATACATTTTACAAATAGATAAGTGTGACACTTATTGGGCCCGTTTGAGGCCAAATAAAAAGCCGATGTCATGCTCTGTTGTGAGTGTTTGTTCGTCTTGGAAATAGAAAAGCAGGGCTTTCCTAACAAAACCCAGAATGCTTTACTGACAAACCCACTCAACTCGACACTGTCACAAAGTCAGAGCTAGCGAAGCTCGCGGACAATTCTCGCCCTCGCTTCGGTCACCGGCTAACCGCGAGATCGCTTCCCCCGACGGCCGCCACGCGTGTCATACGTGTAAACGCACAATATTAAGTCATATAGTAACATTTTGTGTCGGATCGCAGGCTTACCTCCGTCGAGGGCGACCTCCCTCTTGTGTGCAATCAGAGTTGCACAGATTCGGGCTTGCACGCGCACTTCTCTCGCTCACTCTCTCTTTACATTTGCGGATGTGCATTTATAAAAGCGCATCGCCAGTTGTCTTTCGTGCAAAATGAGGTGTGTTATATGTTGATGTGTTCTGTCGCTGAGAAACATACGCACCGGCGTCCCCAGCTCCGCTACGTGGCCCAGCCAAGCTCTCGCGCGTTCCACCGCCGTCCCGCGCTCATCCCAGGCATGAGGCCGCTGTCTGGGCAGGCGCGCGGCGGCGTGTCTGGGTCTGGGCTCTCGTCGTCTACCCTCCAAACCCGGCCGGGCACGGCGCGCGCACACGCTCAGTTCAAACCCCTGATTGATGAAATAATAAGAATATCCCCGAGGACAGATTCACTCTCCCAGAGGAGCCATAATGAATTTATCCTGTTTTATCAGCGCCTGCTTCTTTTTAGACAACGGCTATCTGTGCCATTTTGTGAATTTAATATTGTGATTTATTTAGCATTCTTGAAATGTTTCATTATGTTGCAACATGTGATGGAATGAAACTACTTTCACTCTCGTACTTTTTGCACATTTGTACACTACTCGAGCATCTCCATTTCATGTTTTTTTAAACTTTAACTCCATTACTCCTCTGTCAAGTATTATATATGTATTCCAACAACTTTAGTTAATTTTAGTTTTTCATCCCTTCCCTGTCCAGATAAACCACCTCTAAATGAAAGGGACTATAACTGTGAATATAAACTAAAGAATGAAACATTCCTTTATGGGATTGGAAAGTACTTCTAAATAAACTCATTTGTACTTTTGGCTTAATAGTATTTAATCTGGTTTGCATTCTTACTCATCACTCATGTTTTCCCCATCTTAGTGACCTTATTGTTTTAGTCGGTTGCGTTTGTGATTATCGATCTATCGAATTTGCCAGGATAATGGGAAAGCTGAACTGAATTTTTAAAGATACATCACTGTCAAAAGGAAACAATCCTACAAACACTTTCTGATCTTATAGACCATGATGCATCAGTGCACATTAAACCACCAGTAGAGCATAAAGTAGTTCAATTGAGCTCAGCACCTAGAGCAGTTAAATGAATCCAAAACATTTCACATACATTAGTAAAGTGCCAATGCATTAAGTACTCAATAAGTACTTTTACTTCTCATACTAAAAGTACATCTTACAGATAATGCATACCTTTACATAAGTCTAGTTTCAAATTGACGTCATTGAATATTTTCAGCGATATTGCATAAATCAGAACACTTCAACTAATGTTCAGTATTCTTATATGGTTTACAAAACAAACAACATTAATATGGGGTTTACATGAGCATGAATGCACCAAACACTAAAAAGGTGGCCAACTTTTTAAACACATTACAAGGCTTAATGTGCTCTTCTTAAATGAGCCAAAAAAATAATTTTAATTCAATAAAATTAAGTGATTTCAAATACTTCTTAAATTAAAAAAAAGTATTCAAACTCCATGCAGGGTGCGTTCACAGGGTAAACAACTGAACCCCTTCAAAGTTCCTCTACTTCTGAAGCCATTATAAATAAGTCTATATCAACAATTTAGTGCTTAGCTTTTATTTGATAATTGGGACGCAGTCATTATGCACCCACCTGTGGTGAATATTCGCATTACACTCCATAGGAAAACCATTACATTCTTCTTTGATAACCTTACAGAACACATTACAAAGGGAGGTAGAAAGACATTTTAATTTAATTGAGCTATTTTGAAACACGGGGCTCCCAAAAAACTAAAGACACAGCAATAACAAAGAATTGCCATCTTCTGATAGGCACACTGCATTCCAAATTATGAGGGGTACCAATATTGTTCATGAAGGAACAAGTACTTGAGAGGACAGATACTTGTAATATAGAGAATTTTAATCAAACAGATAACCCATTAAGTGTGTTGAAGAGCAAATCCAAAGCAGAGCAAATACCAGCATTGCACAGATTTCAAATCATTTACACACTTTACAAAATTGTCCTGCAAGAAGAGACCAAATTTCAGAGTAAATGCATTTATTTCTAATTTATCATTGTTTATATAGTTGCTATCCATACATGCAGTTCTCTGAATCTGACAATGTAGTAAAGGCAAATCAAACAAATTTACGGCAATGGTTTTTTTTTTTCCTTTATAAAACAAAGAATTTGATGTGGGTTACTTCACTCGGAGCCATCAGCCTCTCCACTTCCTCACAAACAGGACATGACAATTTTATCAACTGCAGAGCTCCTCTCACTCTGTCTCCCATGAAGCTGCATTCAGCAGTGCTCAGTCCAGAGTTGGTTATAGACAGAGTAGGAGGAATGTGTATGAAGTTGAAAGCAGTCCTTGATACTGAACGCTTCAACTGCCCCTACCAATGCACGAGTTAACAGCAGGCGGGTGAACATGAAGTTGGACGTTATCACTGGGGCAGCTGGAGCAATGTGCCCTGTCCTGAGGGCAGGTAAGTAACGTTGCGGGAGCGGGACAGCTGGAAAGCAATGTCCTCAGCTGCCTCCAGCTTCCGGAGCTCCACCAGGCCATCACCAGCTTCCATCAGGGAGTTGGCAATGAGCAAGGCAGCTTGGGAATCTCCCTCTGCTGAGATGATGGCTGCCTGCTTCTGCTGCTCTGCCTGAAAAGGATGAAAGGGAGAATTTAGTTAAGCCGTTTTATTTCACAAAAAGACAGCAAAATATGGGGACATATAGAACATGATATTGTTGTAGAATCTACTGTTGTGCATCACAGTAATTGTCATTTGGATGGCACTTTAGAACACTAATGCAGACAAGTTAACACGAAAGCAACAGGACCAACCAAGAACAGCGGACATGGCACAAAATGGAATAATTTAATTCAGAACAGAAGGATATTGAGAAGCCAAAACAAAAAGAAGCCTATACTCCAGAGTTATGATTTCTATTGCATAGACATAGTTGGGATACGAAAAGCTTAATACAGAATAGAAAACTGTCCTTTTCATATTATGCTGCAGGTCACTCCCTACAGCAGACTCAATAACAATTACTTAGTTTGTCATGTCTATATCTCCACATTTTAGATTATGATCAATTACCAGTTGGAAATCTGAGATTTAAACATGTTAAATAAAATTACAAAAAATAAGTGACTTGTTAAGGATTTAATTAAAATGTAAAGCAAAACAAAATTTTCCATGAGGTCACATCACACACAACTTGTATTGTGTTAATACTAAAGGATGCACAGTAGGAGTTATGTGTAGAAACGCTACCTTTTCTACAACAAAACGGGCCCTCTCTGCTTCCTGCTGGGCCACCTGCTTCATTTCAACAGCCTCTGTGAATTCCTTACCAAAGGTCAAATGTGTCTGAAAGAAAGTACATCTTTAGTTCAAACTCACTAAAATTACAACAGGAACATTGTTGGAAAAAATATTTGCCAGTAGTTTAATACCAGTGAAACATCATCCAATATGAGGCCAAAGGTGGAGGCTCTTTCTGTCAGGTCTTCGCTGACCTGTCGAGACACCAGCTCTCTCTGGGTAATAAGTTCACCGGCATCAAATCGAGCCTGTAACAGATACATGACATTTGCACCACATCAGTTTTACAGTCCATTTAACAAATAAAACATAACATGAACATGTTCTTTCTCTCTCTTTTAAATAACACTCACCACTACAGCCTTCAGGACTTCTGTGGTGATGGATGGCAACACCCTCTCATCGTAGTCTTCTCCAATACTGGTGAAGATACGTGGGAGCTGGGTGGTCACAGGCCGGAAGAGGATACGCAATGTGATATTTACATTCTGCAGATCTGTGGAAAAGATTATTCAAATTTTAAATCAAAGGGTATATAATTTCCTTAAAACAACAAATGGTGAATTTTAATAGTCCCACTGCATAAACTGCACTGAAAACTTGATTGTTTAATTACCTTTGCTGCCTGTGATGACAGGCACGTTGCGAGGACGGGAACGGCAATCAAAGATGATTGGTTTCTGAACCCAGGGAATGAGGAAGTGGGTCCCTTCACCAACAACAGCCTCCTGGACCCCTCTGAACCTGTCAAATATCACTGCCCGGTGCCCCGCATCAACTGTGGAAAGAAGATGAGCAGTCAGCTGTGAGCTTTCAGCATTGAACAAAATGTAATTTTTATGACTCAAGGATATTCTACAAAGCAGCGCTGAACATTTAATAAATATATGGACATTTCGGTATGTCTTCCAATTATGTACAAATGATTTTATGAATGGACATCATATGCCTGCAATTTTTTGTTCAACGTTGAATGAATTTCTATGTTATAAATTAAACAGTGTAATGCTCCATAAATGAAAAGTTGCCAATCATACATTTTAGATAGAAATGAAAATTAAATTACCAATTTGACTAAAACTTGATTGTCTTCATGTATTGTATAATCAGAACACATTTTGCATGTTATTCTGGCTTTCATAAAATTCAGATTTCCATTGCCAGCATTACTTTAGTATTTGCTGACAACCTGTACAGTTGTGAAAAAAAAAATTAGACCACCCATGATTTCTTCAATTTCTTGTTCATTTTAATGCTTGGTACGACTAAAGGTACAGTTGGACAAATATAATAAACAAAAGTAGCTTATAAGAGTTTAATTTAAGAACTGATATATGGCCATTTTTTATGGGTTTCTTGATAATAATCAAAATCACCCACGTTTTGAAATCAATAGTTTTGGCATTCCATGTTTTCTTTTCAGTATTTTAGTCACATGATACACAGAAGTTAGTACTTAATTATATAACTGTTGTTTTTGTTGACTTTTGATAGTTAAATTATTACAACGTGGCATGGAATTCATGATATGATTATGTAGCCTAACTGCTCTAATTTCAATGACATATCACAATTGTAAAAACCAGGGAAATGACACCAGGTTAAATAAACATAAAAAGTCAAGTCGAAAAGCACTTACCATTAAATAAGGCTGAGTTCACCACACCTCCACCAATGGCCAGGGCCAACCCCAACTTCCCAATAGACTCGAATAGCTTGGCCATGACGGCAAACTATAAGCAGAGAGAATAAGAACATATTAGGAGCACTTAAGTCATTTACGTGTTCGACATTTAACAGGTTGCAGTCAGATTAAAACCTTCTGTCAAGAACCTTTTTGGCTTTGGCCTTGAGTTGATTGATGCCAAGATTGAGGGAGTTAGCTTAGCACCTAGAAATAGCATCCCAGCACAGAACACTGCTAGTAGCAAGCTAAAGTGACTTAATTAAAATGACTGTGTGAAAGTCAGCGACGTTTGTATAAACCAGCATACAAAATATTAGGACCACAAACAAAGAAAAAAACCATATTAGATAAGTCCAAGTAGCATACCCGGCATGTACACGTTATCTCTTGCTAACAGAGTTCATCAGCGGTCGCCTTAAACCTTCACATTAATTATAGACACCGCATCAACTAGAAAATCCTATTTAAAGTGTATTTATTGCTATTGACATTTGGGCAATAGAGCCGACTCTATTAAGTGACACAATCAAAAAGCATGTGATAACTCAACTCACCTCCGATCCACGCAGTTGTCTGTGACCTCCACCGGAGACAACGCACTACACATGAAACATCTACCACTCTGGGCATGCGCAGCACATGTTGTAACGTGCCGTCTGATTGGACAAAACGCAGAGCTTTTCTTCTTCTACGGCTCTTGTTTTGTCTTCAATGAAACAATACTGACACCTAAGTTCCACTTTGACAACTGATAAATGTCAGAATATAAAACTGATTAGACATGTCGACCACCGTAAAAAAATGTTTTAAAAAGCAAATTATATTCTAATGTATTTTTAGACCCAAAGAAGCGCTTGATTTGGTGTACTTTAACTTTATTTAATTAATGAACTATCCATACGGTCAGTGGGGTCACTTTGCTGAAATGATCAGTGTTGGGCAAGTTACTCAAAAACTGTAATACACTATTACTTGTTACTGTCATTTTAAAGTAATGCCTTACTTTACAATATTACTCTATTGAAAAAGTAAGGCATTACACT
>JAPTYR010000030.1:18327320-18340659 GCA_029814505.1 Siphamia roseigaster | reverse complement strand
CTACACAACACCACCCCCCAGTCCCCTTCCACTGCTACCTCCACCCCTGAGTCTAAATCTGCTGTTCCACCTAACGTGGACTTCATTGCATTTTATACGTGGCTCAGTGAACAGTTGTGATAAACTCAAACCAAGTCCTCGGAGGATGAAAAGCTCTCTCTGTGTGGTAATTCTAAGGTCATGGGAAAAGCAGGATGATCTCATTTGTTACTGTTACCTTTGCACAAGTTAATGCAATGTGATGTGGGTGTAAAGCGGAATTATTTTACTGCAGTTATGGTTTTTATTTAGCCTTTTAACTTCAATTTGGGTTCATTTTGTGTAGATGTGGCTGAAGTTTTACTGTTGGGGAACGTTATGCTTTAGTTACGTTTCTGTACATTTTCCCGTTCATTTTTCCAGACATTATAACACTTATTTTCATTTTTATACCTCATCGTCTTGAGACTGGGCAATGGACTTTTTGTCCTTGTAGGGGACAAGCGTTTCACAGCTTGAAATAAATTCCAAAAGTATCTGAAAAAACCATTTGCATCAGGCCACTTCTCCTCTGTTCAATGGTAAATGGGCTGAACTTATATAGCACATTTTATGCACCTTCAGGGTCCCCAAAGCGCTCGACAAGGCCTTACATTCACCCATTAACATGCACACTTATACACCACTAGGTGACTGCCAGACCCTAATGGAAGCAATTTAGGCTTCAGTGTCTTGCCCAAGGACACTTTGACATGTGGACAGTTGGAGCCGGGATACAAACCACCAACCCTTTGGTCATTGGACAACCTGCTCTACCCACACCACAACAATGGCTGACAAATGAAGTGTGGATGTTCGGCTGTAATTCAAGGGTTTAACAAAAATGTACTTTTAACTCTGATCAAATAATTACATGCCAACCTCTTCATATGTGATTTGACTGGATGATGTTTTTCTTTGCCAATAAAAATAATTTTGTGATTCACTTTAATTTTCTACCATAGTATTAAAGGCCTTTCCTTTTGTTGTTTAACGCACCAGTGGATTATTTCTTTTTAAGATTGTACCAAATTGTTGATTTACCCGGCCTAAAATTTTCACAATGGCTCTGATACATTTCATTCTTCAGTAGAATGACAGCCTCCTTCATTTGCGCTGACACCTCAAAATGAACACCCATTACTTTTGAGTCTCTGAAAATGGAGAGACTGATTAAAATAGATGGAATTCCTACATGATTAATGTGACCTTTAGTTAAACTCCTTGAATTAAAGCTTAAAGTCCACATTTTAATCACATCTTGATTGTTTCATTTCATACAGTGTACATAGGTTTTACGATACTTTGGTTAAAGAACCTGTAGAAGTCTTACTGAGTTCATATTACGTCAGTCTTAAGATTTAGGCTATATTCAGAGAGCAGGTCTTAATGGACAATTTGGATTTTTTTTTCTGTGTGTGAAATCAGATTTTTTTTTTGTGTGTGCTCATTCATATTACACATTAAAAGCAACTTCTATCAGTTTTGAGTATGAGCTCAATGCAACCATAAAGTGACCCACATGCACAAAAGAGTTTCTGATATAATACCTGACCATAGAGGCATGCACTGTGTTTATGGAAGTGACGGAGAATTTTGATGTTTGTCGAATTTCAGCGATGTACAGGTTGGTTAAATGTGACCTGGCTATTTAGACTGAAGTCGAATTGCAAAGTATCAGTTGCATATCGGATTTAGGACTAAATTTGAAACGGGTATCAGATTTGCGCTGTTGAAACTGTCACTAACAGGTCAGATACATGTCACACATGGGCCAAAATAATCGGATTTTGGCCACATTTGTCTGCAGTCTGAACACAGCCATAGAAACCAATAATGTTGGGATGAAAGAAAGCAGGACAACTAGGACATGAACGGAAAAGCCAGTTTGACGCATCAACGTCTGCAGCACAAGGCGACGTTCCTTTGGAGGAGCCAACTAGTCGTGTTATTCTCTCTCTCTCTTCTATCACCCAACAGCGTGCGAGCCTTCGTTCAGTGCATTTCGATATTGTCATCTTTCTACATGAAAACATGGAGTAGAAGGTAGTGATGCCTGGATCAGCAGACCCGGGTGGGGTTGGTGCGGGTCCAGAAAGTGTCTCTCTAGTGCAAAGACTGTGAAGGAAGAAGATGAGTCAGAGTAGGATTATTAAATTGATAGTGATCTGGAAAACCTACCATCTAAGTAATGCTCTGTGAACCACACAAGCACCACCAATATTGAATAATAATTTGGACAGCCAGTGCTTTTGGATTATTCTGTTCATTTATTTCATGAAGACAATTCACTCTTTTCTCTAATACTCTGTGTCTTGGCTGCCATGTCTTAATTTTTCCCCACTTTATGTTGTTCACTTAAATTTAAAAGAAAATTCAAGGTGTTAGCCTGTGTTTAGTTTGGTTAAAATGTATAAGAAATGCTGATGCTTGTGTCTTGCAAGTTTTTCATTCTGCACTTTCCTGTACATTGTTAAGGCCCAATTATTGTAGTTTTTCACTCGGGGAACATTTTAGAAGGGGAAAAAACAAAACTGAGTACAAAACAGAAAAAAAAAACAGTCCAGTTACTTTATTATCTGCCTCTAACCATAAACATGCATTAAAACAAGCTGTTGTGATTCTTGCTGGTTGTCTACATAGATGACCCTTTTGTTCCTACCCTCCCAACCATGTCAATTAGTGCAAATTTCCTTCTCCTATCAATACCTCCAGTCAAGTTTATCATACAAATAGTTGTCTCGATTTCATTGACAAATAAGTCGATATGAAAAAATCTGGTCAGTAATCTAATGACAAATATGAACAGTAACTCAAAACACAGTAAACTTTATAGCTTTACATGAAAATGTGAATATATGGGTTCAAGGTAAAAGCTTAGACTAAATGACTATCCACACCTTAAGAAAAAGCAGAAATAAAAAAATGTAACTTCCTGGGCAAACTGAGGAGTAAAACAAAGTTGTTTTTACCTTTGTTTCTCTTTTGTTTATGTGTGTTGCATCATTTTTCTTTTAATGCTTTTTATTAGTTTTTTGCGTTTTCCAAAAGCTTTGATTTAAAGTCTGATCATGAAACAAGAGAAGAGGTAACGCAGTAGCAAAAATGGAGGCCAAGGGATTTTGAAATTGAATTTGCGTTTGATTTGATGTCAAGCAAACAATTTACGGTCTCAATTAACTGGGTATATTGTATCATTACTCAGGGGTAAGCGCCAGTGCTGCAGGAGTTCTGTTAGATTTTACTCTATTCTCTCTAAATAGCAGCATAGACCATGTCAACACCAACCCTGTGGGCTTTGTGTTGCTCTATTCCCACTTTGCCTCAACAGACAGTGAGTTGCAGCATCTGCATTATTCATGCATCACATGGAGGAGCTTCATTTGTCTCCAGACATGTTTAGATCATTGACATTCACTGTACAGTTCAGACCAATGTCTTTGTCTATAGGCGGTTTTCTGTTTCTGTGACATTCTGGCTGTAACATAATACAAATATATGCAGACTAATACTGCACTATTACTGGGAGAAAGGGTAATATGATGCATGCAAACAGAATATTTAGTTTAGATATTTCCTTTTGGATGTTTTTCTAAAAAATGTGTGACATACTGGTATGAGTTAAAGATCAGGAGCATCACAATATATTTATATTCAAAATAGATGCCTCGTCCTGTCCACACTAACACACCTATTTTATAAAACGGATGTTTTTCTCTACATTTCAGCCTCTGGTCCACATATAAACAGTGTTTTAGGTCAGAAAAACAGTTTTTCAAAAATACTTTCTAAAGCAAAGACTATTAAAAATCCATGCGGACAGGGAAAACAGAGATGCCACACTCCATTCTGTTCATGTATATTATTGCTTTGTTTAATGACCGCACGTAGAAATCACTGTATGACCTGCAGCTGATCAAAGTCCAGGCTAGTCGCTGTTAGAGGGAAACCTGCCACTGAATTGGACAAGCAGAAGACAGTTACAATAGACATCAGAGCCTTTTCCCAGATCGTTATCTATCACTCAGCCTGAAACAGCACTTGCTAAAGACTTTGGTGTGGTTGATTCTCTTACATGGCTCAGAAGCCTAAATTCTCAGTGTCAAGACAAGGAAGATGCTCAAAGTAGCAGAGATGTAGTTTTATCATAGAATGCTGAAAATCACCTCATGTACAAAGGGTGTGTACGCCCAAAAATGTGGCGTACATCCTTTTCCACGCTCACATTCAGTTGTACAAAGAGTGAAATGACCGTGGAAATGTGCGATCTTCTATGCCAACTCCATAGCTGGCATACGGATGTTTCTAGTGCTTTGGAACCGTTGGCAACACTTAAGAGGTGACACTGGGAAACTGTTAATAATGGGGAAAAAGTTCATTCCTCAGGGTGATGTGCACATCACAGATAAACAAAAATTAACACACCGACACAACATCCAATGGTAGATATAACGTGCAACAACAGGAACTTCCTGGGCACGTCTGGTTTGAAAACAGGTGGGAGGCAGTGCAACACCTTTCTGCTGTCTGACAAAAATCCACAAAGAACACAGGATTTTGCAAAGTCAGTAAGTGGATGGCCTCTACTAAATATGCACATATCACAATTATAAATTGTTCACAAAGATGAGAAAAAGGAGGAGGCTTTGTTGGAAAGGCTGAACAAGTCTTCTATAAGCAGGGAAACCAATTTTGAAGTGAAGAAGAAAACTGGCATCGCATCTCTGACCACTTTTCCATATTTGCCTAAATAAACAATGTGTTAGGACATCTGTATATGGTTGCATGAAAGCAGAAAAGAGGTAAAAATATTTATCCAAACTTTTTGAGCAACAGTGTATAAGGGGAATATAATATTTTTGTAACACTTTATATTAAGACACATATTCACCATTAATTAGCTGTTTACTATTTGTAGCATACTAGCTGTTTTTGTTCATTATAAATCATTGATTAATAGCTTAAAATGTAAAACCTTACTATGAAAAATCTGTATTGAGAAGCTTATATAGGGGACATTCTAAGTTAAGGGTCTGGTAAGGGTAGACTCAAGTCCTGCAGAATAAGGTATTGGATAATAACTGATAATTATTTACTAATACAAATAGTATGCTACTAATATACATGTTAGTAAGTAATTAATTAATGGTGAAGATGTGTGTCTTAATGTAGAGTATTACCTTTTTTGGTGGGAATAAGAGACAAAAACCCAAAATACTTCTGTCTGCAATGTAGCCTTTGTTCTCATATGCTGCTTCTACCAAGGAATAAAGACGAATGAGATATTGTTCTGCACAACTTCACTTTTTTGTGATTAAAATGTTGGGTAAACTGCACATTAACTGTTAGAGGATACAAAGAAACACATTGTTGTGTCAGGGTCAAGAGTTGCATTAGGAGGGGGGAAAAAAAGGGAATTACAAAAATCATCGAAAACCACTGAAAGGAGAAAAAAAAATAAAGGAACTCCATTGTGAGGATGTCGACATGGACAATAAGATAATGTTTTTCATGACAGTGCCTATGAAATATTGCCTGTAGTCTCCTGCTTCTTTATAAATGTATAACTCTTTGCCTTTTTTTGTTGCAGGGCAGCACAATAGCTCGACAGATGGGGGCAGTGGCCTACGTCGAGTGCACCTCCAAGGTTTCCGAGAACAGCGTCCGGGACGTATTCCACATCACCACGCTGGCGTCAGTGCGTCGGCCACACAAGCCCCAGCTAAAACGCAGCAGTTCCCGCAGGGGCCTAAAGCGAGTGTCCCAGCTCCCCTTACCCCCACTGCCAGGTCGGACTGAACAAATGGACCAGGCCCCGGCCATGAGGAAGGACCGGGCCAAGAGCTGTGTGCTCATGTAGAGACCTGTTACTATGAATATACAGTGCATATGTGTATATATAAACACAGAAGTATATAACAGAGGAAGTCTATTTATTGTTTAATGTTGTTTTTTCATCATATTTTAAGTTTTTTGCACTGCAGAGGAGTAAGAAAAAAACAATGCGCTGATGTGGAAACAAATGCTTTGGATTTTTTTTTCTCTTTTTTTTGAGTGTTTGCATATCTTCGAAGCTGTTTACATATTTGTGCTGTATTGAGATGATGGCTAATTGAACTAACCCTCTGGACACAAGGAAACCATGATAGTGGAAGTGCCATCTAGTCCTGAGCATTGGGGAGGAATTGATTTCCTGAAACAGCCCTAATAAGAGGATGACACAGCGCTGAAGAAAGAAAACAGCAAAGAAAACAAAGTGCTTATGAGAAGAACCATGTTGAATCAGGATGTCTGGGGATGAAGCCTGTTGTTTTCAAAGAGAGTGTTGCTTGGCGGACGTGAGGATAATTGACACACTGCACAGCCTGAAGTCACCTCCTTTTGCTTCCTGAGTAGAGAAACTGTATGTGCAGCAGTGTTTAAAAGGGATTCTGGTAAAGCCGGAGAATGATGGCTCAAACCAAACAGGAGCTGGAAATGAGATTTAGCATCAGTGACTGAAATATAGTGAAGGTGCGTGCAAGCATCGCAACCACAAGTGCATTTCGGAAAAAGAAATCACAGCATTTTCTGTTTTATTGTTGTTGATTTACTACCAGTTTTCAAATGTTTGATCCACTTGAAGTTAATTCTGTTGTCTCTGTTAAAAGATGTTTCTTTGTGAAATATAAAGTGGTAAGATGTTAGCACTATTTTGTTGTACTTTCACTAAAAGCCTAAAATAAAAGTAACAGCTTGACTGTATAGGGAATGAATGATTCATGCCTGAGGTTTTTTCATTGTATTGGCATCAAAAATCTACGGCATGTGATTATTACAGACTGTAACCAACTGTCACATCATGGTCATATGGATCCAATGAATCATACACAATCTTTTTTTTTTTTTTTCTGAATTCTGCTCCATACTCTATGTGCTTTTCCTGAGCTTTGAGAGGCTATATCTGTAAATAATAAGTCCCCATTTCCTGTGGTAATGCCCCCTCTGTTCCCTGATGTTGCCCTGTAAGTTGAGCAGCACTGCAGTGTCGGGAATGAGTCAGTCTTTCAAGGTAATGTGAACACGGTGTCGACCTATCAGCTGGCAAAAACAAAATTGAACTGCAATGCAGCAGCACCACAGCCCTGATGTAGTGTTTTTAAATGACTGACTCTATACTGTTCCTAGATCTTTGAGTCTATTCACTATGACAGATGACATGACATGTCAGCGCTTTCATTCGCACAGAACAATTTTGCCGTCCACTCGTTCTTGGTACTCCAGACCTTTCAAAGTTGTTTTACATCTTTTCTCAACTACTTTTGTAAATCTATCCATTGGTGAGTCCCACACTGACAGTTTCTATTAGCCAGGTGGACTTTCTATCTGGAGTGGTTTGCAGATGCCAGCCTGTATCCTGACAGCATTTAGGTGAGACTGAGTGTACAAACTCCTCCACTGTTAGTCAAAAGACTCTGGCAGTGACTGAAAGCTTTTCTTTTGTAGCAGTCAGTGTCATCTGACGACTTAATTGTTTCCTGCATGATGTAAAGTCCTCAATAGGAAGAGCACAAATGATGGATGGAGTATCAGAGAAACTGGAATTGATGAACAGTCAAACAGGCTACGACAAGAAAGAAACAACGTGATAGAGAGTTAGGGAGAAATATGAAGTGAATAAAAAATTGTCACTGACTGCAGCCTTCTGAGTTCACCCTGTGAGGATTCAACTTGATTCTCGATAGACGACAGCAACTTCTTACTGGATTTACAGCATAAAAGTGAAGAAAGTACATCTTGACCATTGGTGAAGTAGGTCAAGAGGAATCAGAAGTTCACACGGTTCCTCTTCTCTGTCCTCACCAATGATTTACCTTAAATGTTAAACAAAGCTTCACTGATAATATATTCTGCATTCTCATATGTTTTATTCAGCCAGTAAATGCAGAAAAAGCATCTAATGCGGGTTTTAATTGGCTTGTAATTAACAGTTTAAAATACATAATCGTGATATAATTTGTAACTTCATTTTCACCAAAGTTGAGATGCTTGGAAAATTTGGGTTTCCTCTTTTTTTTTTTTTTCTTTCATTTTGTGGGGGTGACTGCAGCTCAAAAGCATCAGAAATCCCTGATCTAATGGTCAGGCAAGAATTGGCAGCTGTATTTTAAGCCCCAGTTGATATTCTTACTCCACCAAAGACCGGGAGTTATGTTTTTGCCAGCGTTTATCTGTCTGACTGCCTGTTCGTAAAATATCTCAAAAAGTCATGGACGGATGGATTTGGCTGAAACTTTCAGGAAATGTTGATACTGGCACAAGGAATACGTGATAAAAGTTTGGTGGTGATCAGTGGAGGGGGCAGGGGTGGGCACACGCGTGTCTTTCATACAGTAGATCAGGGTGGACCCGGCACTCGCAGAAGTGAAAGTGAAACCTTGCACTCATTTCGGTCATTTGGTGGTGATGGGGGGGCTGATCTGCCTGACGGAGTCTGTGCCCTCCAAGTGCTTTTCTACTTTAGATGATGAGGTAAGATTCCTCTTTTGCACCTTTGAATATATATATATTTTTTAAATCTTCCCAGTGATGGAAGATTTTGACCAATCACGTTCTTCAATTTTCAATCTCATTGATCAATCCTGTCAAAACTCTAATCTTTACTGTGCTCTTCACAGAAAAAACATGGCAGCTTTCTCCCATGATATTTTTGCTTCAAAGAATGAAATGGGATTGCATCATCCATCTTTAGATGTCTGTGTCTAGATGGAGAGAAGCTGTTGAAGGATACCCGTATGTTTTCACTTTTGATATTTTTCCCCCATATATACAGCATTAACTGGACTAATAATAATAATAATAACAATAATAATAATAACAATAAAATACAACTAGAAAAGCACTCAGAGAGTGCAAACCTCCACCAAGGCAGATCAGTTTTTGTTTTTGTTCGAGGATGCATGCCAGTCATGCCAATACATGCTAATGTATTGACCCCTTGTGGCATGCTGCAGAATTGCAGCGAACAAATGCACATACAAACATATATCAAATGATCACATAACCTCCTTGGCGGAGGTAATTAGCTAACAGCCTGAACAGCCATGCCTTGGGTCCAGGGCAGGAAATTAGAACAAGCCAATCACATCTAACTACTGGGAATGTCACTGGATGACTATCTTTTGTGGTCTCAGTATATGAATGGTGTCATTAAGGAAATGGAAACTGTATAGCTGTTGCCAGAAAAATGGCCTTTTTTGTCATTCCATTAATTATGAAAAATGTCAGTAATTCATTATTCAGTGTATTGTTCAGCCACATGGTCTGTTGCTAATATGAAAGTCCCGAGAAAACGTCAACTAGTCCAGAGTTTGTGCGTAAGGGCAGTGTACAGTAAGACGTTAGGAACACCTAAACCAGGACTACGTCATGATCAAGACCAGACTACATCCAGAATGATGACATTATGGCAGCAAAGCTCCTCATACAGATTGCTATGGTAAAATATGACCAAAGTGGTTGACATTCTGTTGCTTATCATATTAAACTGGTATGCGTCAAAATGTGTTTGGGTGCATAGATTGAGGAAGTCTGAGGAAAGCCAAATCAAGAATTGGCCAACTGTTTTGCACCTCAAAAAATTCTTTCAATATATTTGAGCCTCTTGCCAAAACTTAAAGTGTTTAGTTCACTAACCTGGATACTGTATATGTCAAGATGTCTTCCAAAATGAAAACATTTCAAAACTCCAATTTGTCTGTTGCCAGCACAACGGTATTGTCCTGGCTACGTTGTGCCAAGGGTAAAATTTAGTGGAGAGTGGATTATGGTGTGGAGCTGGTTTTCAAAAGTTGAGCTTGACCCTTCAGTTTCAGTGAAAGGAATGCTTAATGCTTCAGCATACTAAGATATTTTGGACAATGGCATGATCCCAAATTTGTGGGAACAGTTTAGAGATGACCCTTTCCTGTTCCAACATGACTGCGCACCTCTGCAGAAAGCAACACTCATAAGGATAAGGTAATTGAGTTTTGTGTGGCAGAAGAGCGAACGTCTACACAGGACCCTGGCGTCAAACAGATAAAAACACCTTTGGGATGCTTTAGAGTAAAGGCTAAACCAGGACTTCTCATTCAGTTTTGGTCCCTGGCCTCCAAAATGCGCTTCAAGAAGAATGGTCAGATATTCCCAAAAAATTCTCATTAATCTTGTGGAAAACCATAAAAGAGGAGTGGATATTATAGCTGCAAAGGGTGGAACAACTGCAAATTAAACCATATTAAAGAATGAAATGTCATTAAAATTCATGCATGTCTAAAATCTAAGATCCCAAGTAGTGATCAACCAATGTGGATTTTTTTAGGGTCAATACCAATTTTTTTTATTTTTTTACACCAGCTTTACCCAATGATCAATACAAGTCACCAATATTTTAAGCTGATATTTAGAAACAATAGTCTTTTTTTCTCGGTCAAATGATAACATGTTATACATAACATATGTTCTTTGCTTATTACAATTAGAAAAAAAAATTGTTAACAGTTAACTTAATAAATATTACTATACAAAAAAAATATAGATTTTTCAGTGTGGATAGCAGTATTTCCGAGAGCATGGAGTTGCAGGGAACTTTTCTTGCCAGTAAATCGTGGCAGGGGAAAATCTTTTTAAAAAGAGTATATTGGCCACCACAACAGGCTAACACCAATACACACAAAAAAATACTGGCCAAATATATTGGCTGGCCAATATATTAATGTATGTATTAATCTCATATGTGGCTAGGGTGCAGAGCATTAAATATCGCGCTTATGCTGGTTGAAGTTAAAGAAGTGTTAAATATTTTGTAACCGAATCCAAGCTACTCTCCTCCACATTGAAGCTACAAACTTTTCAGAGTTTTTTTCAAACCAACAAGGGGCACAAAGGTAAATCATTTCAGTTGTGTACTTCTTTAACAGCAAGAGTGGAGATGAGACTTTTTTTTTGACTGACAGGTATTGGGAACTTTAGAAAGGTGTTGCCCTAGGCAGGAAATGAGTACTGGAAATGAGGCCAGCACCCACAGCAGGAGCCTGAGACCTGCTTCGCTCCTGCAGTTCAGACTGACACTTAAGAGGATTAGTCTTGTGGTGCCAGTGTGTGTATGTGTGTTTGTATATTTAATGAGGAAAAATGGGCACGGGGCAGTATCATCTCCGTTGCAACGACCTCCTTCGCCCTATCAGCGTCCATATCAATCCAACAAACCAGTCATCCTTACATGGATACAGACATTTTCTTGTTGCCAATATGAAGACAAATCAGCTGCTACTGAAATTAGACTGGCACTGGAGTTTATCTTAACAATCTACTCCCACTCACAGGCAGGTTTATTACTGCAGGATGCCTAGCCTCGATTTCAGCAATCTGATCAGTCATTTGCCCTTTACTGCTGAGACGCCTGGAGGATTAGAGGTACCTTTGTGGGTTCACGCTCTGATTCTGCATTCTGAAGTTTCCCTTCCCGTCTGTGCAGTTCCAACCAGCTCTGACAAGCACAGAGAGCCCAGTCATCTTATCCCCAGACGGCCAGATCTGACGTCACCCTCACAGGAAGCGCAGAATCACAGACAATCTTGGCTAATTACAACAATTTGCAGATGGGGGTTGCATCCTCAGAAATGGTAGAGGAGAGTCGGAGAGAGCGACTGACACTGACACATCGAGGAGGGGTGATGGACGGAGCAGGAGACAGAGGGGGGACAGTGCTTGGCCTGCTGGCTGACAAAAAGGCTACAGAGCACAGCCACAAATTGCATAGAGTCATGAGAGGTTTTTGTAATGAGAAGCAGTATGTGACCGAGCTGAACTCGCATGCATCACATCAACACAGACACACACACGTACATGCACATACACATACACATACACACAAGACAGGAAGTGGGTAAAATTGCTGGCATTCCGCATTCATGGTGCGGGAATTGTCCATCAGTGCGGCGCAAGCAAATGCCTTCAACAGCATATTAAGCCGATGACCTTTCCCCTGTTACCTCTTCAGATTTTCAGCTTTATTGTTCAACATTTCCCTGCAGATAGACCTGACAAAGTAGAAACCAACCTGGGCCCCTCCCTAAGGTGGTTTAGCAGTGAAAGTGCAGACTGTGGAGATTAATTAGCCTACGGTTTAATGCTTTCTGCACTAAAGTGTTGCTAATTAAAATGTGTGGGTTTGTGTTATCATGTGTGTGTGTGTGTTTGTGTATTTATCTGTTTTTGTCTGTTTGTTGGAATTTACATCTGGGACTATAATCTTATTACACAGACTTTTTGTTTTTTTAATATATCTCCTAAAATCAAAAGCAGAACCGGAAGGGACAGACTGATGGGAGGAGTTATTGATATTTTCGAGGGTAGTGTTTTTGCCATCATCTCTTCTCAGGTGGATGAACACATATTTCCCTGAGGGATTAGAGGTTGTGTCTGAATTGCTTGTGTGATTGAGCGGTGTGCAGGGAGGTCTGATAAGATGAAAAAGATGGAGAGGTTTGGCAGCGATATTCAGTATCCATCGCCTGTGTTAAATTGGTGTCCACAGACTGACTGACGTCTTCAAAAGAGCTGTCATGAAAAAAATACAAATCCAGCTTTAACTGTGCTTGAAAAAGGACAGTTTCAGGTATTTATCAAGGTTGTACAGATAAACATGGTGGTTATTTCTCCCTGTAATTTGCCTTAAAAAAAACACTCCTACTGAAATTTCAAACTGAGATGGCTATTTGTGACATATTTCTCTTCTTATATTCATTTGTCTTCATCTGAACGTGCTGCATGCTTGTTTTCAGCCCACATGATTAACCAGGGAAACTAACCACCTGTCAGCATCTAATTAGGTGGGGAACAACAACAGCAACAAGTTATAGTTGAGGAAATGGCTCATCGATTTCAAAAACAGCTGTTGAGAAAGCCAAAACGCAAGACATGAAACACTGATAAAAATGCAGATACAGACACAGATAGCCGGATCTGCTTTATTATTATGTATTTAGCCTTTGAATTTAATACTTCCAGTTCATTTCCAGATCGTAACCACCTCCTGTGGATAAATTTCAATTATTAATCACACCCAAATGCCTTTAAAAAAAGGCAAAGTGGAGTTTATTCACTCTCCAGTGGTATGCATGTGCCGTATCCTGGCCTGCAGGAGTTCTGTCATAAATGTGATTAACCCTCAGTTCATTATAATTTTTTCATTTGAGTCAATAAATTGCAGAAATTTTCTTTGATGAAAATTTAGTGGGACGTGTAAAACATGTCCAACTAAATAAATAAATAAGAAGTGTCTGTCACAGAAAAAACA
>JAPTYR010000030.1:17945972-17958438 GCA_029814505.1 Siphamia roseigaster | reverse complement strand
ATAGATAGATAGATAGATAGATAGATAGATAGATAGATAGATAGATAGATAGATAGATAGATAGATAGATGATAATAACAGTGATAATAATAAAATGCTATTCATATAGCACTTTTCACAGATAAAATCACAAAGAGCTTTGCCATAAAATGTGAATAAAAGCTTAATATAAAATAAATTAAATGTGAGACAGACAAAACCACAATAAAAACAAGCCCATAAAACACTGATCCATTATTCATTCGCTCTCACATTTACACTTTAGTAGTGGTAGATATTTGTCAAGTTTTGCCTATATGAAAAAGCCACTAACAAATGATGGCACTGAAGAAAGACAGAGATAAATGTAAAACAAACAACAACAAAAAACCAAACAAACTACCAAACCAGAAGAACATGACCCATCAGGTCCACAGGGGTCACCACATAATGATCCTCATATTTCAGACAAGCTTAATGTTTCTAATTATTCAGTGACTTGTGTGATTCTATTTTGCTTCTTTCCGGGTCGAGCTCCCGCTGATAAATCACAGGTCACGGGCAACGTTTTTTAAGAACACTTTTCCATTTCAAATTAATCAGAGTGACTTTTTAAAAAAAAAACAGAAGCTAATACTTTTAGACTCAGTGACATTTTTAGGCCAAGGGAAATGAAACACTGCACACAGTAAATGACTCAACTTAACAGAAGGTATTCTTAGCTACTCACATAAAACTCAGAAAACTAGAGCACATGATAGTCTGAACTCATGCAGACCTTTTTTTTTTTCCCTCAATGAATATAAACAGTTTTAATAATCGTTCTGTAATTATAAGAGCAAATGAGCTGAATGAACCTAATAAATACTGTCAGATTTATCTCCAAGACCTGCATGGACTAAGTATTTTTAGTAGGTTACAACCATGTTTGGAAATAACGTCCATTTTTCATGGTCACTTTCGCTCTGGTTTGGCTGAAAACATCCAGGCTAATGTAAGAAAAACAACACAAAGGATCAGCTTACCTATGGATGAAGTGAAAACACACAAACTGAAATAACTACAATTACTGCCTTGTGGTTCAGTCCTTCTGCCAAACATTTAATTACAGTTTACATCCATGTCTCGGACTCATGTTATATACACATTTGGACATGATTATAACTGAACCAATGGGTAAAAGTAGTGAAAAGTCAACATTTGACATCAAGGTTTTCTTATGTAGAACCCAAGAGACTAATTTTATTCGTTTCATGGATGTTGAACTTGTACAGAATGAAAATAAAGTCTCCTTGAGGACTTTGGACTCTTATAAAGCGTATTACAGAATTTAACACTGACATACCTTCTGTTTTCATATCATGCAGGAATATTAGCCCATGCATTTATTACTTAGTATTTGGATAACTCTATCTGGATGTCCAAATACTATGGCATGAATTAAGTCAAAACACTGCAGCATGGGATTACGAGTGTAAAAAAAGAAGAAGAAGAAGAAGAAGAAGTGATTATAGCCTCAAATATTAGCTTCTGTTCATGGGTTTCCAACAAAAATTTAAAATTTAATATAAATTTCTTCTGTTAACATACAAGTCTTTGCTAAAAACAATTAGGGGGAAAAAATTTAAAAAGGAGTTACCATTTTGCCTCTGTAAGGCATTAACATTATTATCAATTATTTTATATTTATATACAGTATTATCAGTTTCCATCAATACCCTTTATCTGGCTGTTTTTATTAGTATGAATGGCTATTTAGTTTGTTTTTGTTTATTAGGATTTATTATGCCAATATCCTCACTATTAATACCTCTGACATACATTGCTGCACTATTTTAAAGGCTTTCATCTGAATTTCGCTGTGAGATATTCATGTAATATGTTCAGTGGTGTAAAAATAATACTGAACTGAACTTGTCTGATTCTAAATTACAAACAGTGACTGTAGATGAGGCTTCAAATATGGATATTTCTGTAAAGAAACTACACTGTCAGGGCCTGCAGGGTGTGAAGATCTGGAGCTGTGCAAATCACTAATGCTAATGCTAATGCTAATAGTGGGTGTGTTAGGATGGGTTGGATTTCCCCGTGGGGACTGTCAAGGGGCAATTTGAGTCTTGGGGTGATGGGAATCACGCATGTGCAGAGACATTTATCTCTGTCGGACATATTTTACAAGTTGCGATGGTAATCTCGCTCGGACAAATCATACCCTCCACCGCTCAGTTTCCCCCAGATTCAGCGTTTGTCAGCTGAATAGGCTCTCAGCTGTGAAAGAAACCAGAAGTAGGCGTATAAATTGACTCTCCAAATCAATTCTGATTTCTAGAAAGATACTTCTTGAAGCTAAAGTTAAAATCAGTGACTTGTGGAGTGTCTGTACTTTAACATAATTTGATTTGTCCTAGCGAGGTTGTAAAAGATGGCCGACAGACAAATACTTCTACGAATGTGGAACTCACATTATCCCAAGACTCAAACCGTGTCTTGACAGGGACGATAAAGTGAGTTAACCTTTAACCTTTATGTTCATCTCAGCAGGAAATAAAGACGGTGCTATCAAATTAAAGAACCAAAATGAATTTCTCCAACTGAGCCTCAGGCAAAATAAAATATGATCACAATTTGCTTTCTGTGGTTTTACTAAATAAAAATGTTTTTTTTTGGCTGTTTCACAATAGGCCTTTCTGGTATTGAGACATGGCCTGTCTTTAAAACCATCACGATGAAGTAGCACAAACATCCTGCCCCCCACCACAATAAGGGCACCCACTTCCTGTTACACCGAAAATACACTTTTATTAACATTTTATAATTATAGTCTATGCATTTTCTTGTTTTAGAGCATAATGTACTGTGTTTGTCTGCCAAAAAGCCTGTCACTGTGATGGTGACCTTTGGTAGACGAGAAATATAGCCTGCCTTTAGCAGCAATTTTATTTTATTTTTATTTTTTGTCGGGAATGTCAGTCTTGACGCGCTCCATAGAGCCTGCGCAGGCTCTGATTCAAGATGGACCAAGCCAATCACAACGCTCTATCTGTGTAGTGCATTTGCTGGTTGAGGTTTAGCACAATGTTAAGAAACACGGCCATGCAACTGAGTGCTGATAAACTGGAGGACACTAAAAAAAAAAGCCAGTACCAGTTGATCTTTACTTGTCCTGAAACATGGCTAATGCAAAGGAAGTGACACACCTTGCTAACAACAAAAGTCTTTCAAGACGACCTCCTTGGAATCATGGTGGATGAGACTCACCTTATTTACAAATGGTCAGAGACATCTGTTAAACTATACAATATCTATAAAGTCTATATTTAATCCATGTAATCTGAATGGGATGGTGTATATTACTGATATACAGTCTGTAGTCGGAACAGCAGCATGGATTAACGGAATAATCACCTTGTTGGTCGCTCTGATTGGTCACAGCGCTGACCTATTATGTGCAGAGCAGTTTGAAAAACAACTGTTGATCCCACCCATAGGCTCGAACTGTCACTATGGATCGTACCCAGATTATGATATACAATGGCTAAATAACAGCTACAATAGCTTTAGAGTCATAGTGCTATGTTCAGAATGATTTGGTGGTGACTGCTGGAGAGCATGTACAAATACACAACAGTATAAAATTACCACAGCTCGAACCAGTGCATCCCCATGGGTCAAAGTGCTAGTATTTTATATCTCAGAATCTACAAGACTGTAAAAATGATCCTTAACCTTTCTTTTTCCAGTTGTATATTTCACTAGATTTTAGTTAGACAAGGAAAAATTAATGTTTAATTTTTCAATGTATATTACAGGAAAGGCTTTGGGGTAAAAAAACACATTTCTCCAAATGTGTTACTTTTGGAGAGATAATTTGATATCACTTACATTTGTGATAATCCTAAAGATGAAGTGTTAATATGTGGGTTGAGGAAACAAAGTCATTTTTTGCACATATGTGTTTATACACTGTATAGTTGCACTATTTATGTATGTTTGATATATTTCACAATTTACTGGATTGTAAAAAGGGTTTTTAGTTGTTATTTCAGTATACTGGACTTTATCCTCAGTAAAATACAGAGAACATTATCTTTAATGGTACTATTATGTGCATGCAACAGTAAAGGTCAATTCAGTTTTTGTTGGTGCAGACCTTGTATTTTATAATCCAACACTGTAAAAAAAAAATTAACATAGAATTAACACCAAAAAGTTGTAAAACTGCAACATAAAAAAACTGTAAGTGAAAATAGAATACAATGTGGTTTATTTGAGAGGATTTTTGTGTTAATAATTAAATCATATATTGCTGTAGTTTTTACAGGAAGAGTATGCTAATAAAAACAAATGTGTAGAAGTTATGTATTTCCATTTCTTTGAGAAAATAAAACTGTAAATTGAAAATCAATCTGGTGCCGTTTAAACTGCAAGACCACAATGTTAAAATAGCAACCTATTCACTTTTTTCAAAAATAAAAAAGTAATTTAAAAAAATAAACAGTTTAAGATTTTAAACATGTGCAACAGGCAGATACAGCTCAGTTAATAGAGCAGGCTGTCCAATGATTGAAAGGTTGGTGGTTCAACTCCTCTGACTCTGGCTGGCAAACTGTCCTAACAAAAAGGTGACGACACACACATCCAGTCATAAGAGATGTGCAGGATCTCAAAGAAACAATGAATAAGGGAGTGAAAAATGTCTGTACAACCTGTAAACTCCACAAAAAAAGTTTTTTCATTTTCACCATAAATTGTGATATTTCAGGCTTTGTCTGATGAAGGGTGGAAAATTTAAACTTTTTTGAGGAACTCAGATGTTTGATGACCTTTTTCACTCCCTCAAATTGTCCTTGCAAGACAATGAACCATACATTTCTCCCAGTAGGCCTTGGTGGTTTTGTAAAGTACTTTGGACCCCATGGAGGTGGATAAACTGTGCTATATGAGTTAAAAGTTAAATCTATATGTTTAAAATGTTAAATATACATATTCCACCATAAATATTTTTCTTTTTTTTACAGCATTGTTCAGCTGCCAGTTCTGGTATATAAAAACAAACAAAAAAAAAAAAAGCTTTTTTTTTTTTTTTTTAACAGCGCACTATATGAAAATAAGGACACAGAACTTAACAACCGCCTCATAGTATAGCTTCATTATTAGGGATTGACATTACCCTGTTAAATAAGATTAAAATACATCATGCATAATATCTAAACAACTATTTCATTAAGGCATGACACAACTTCCAAGCACAAACTTTTCCATGTTTTTGATGCGTCTCCGTGTGCCAAGAGAGATGTGAAGACATGGATTGACATACAATCTCTCCTCCAAAGCCTTCCTCCTCAGCTTCACCAGATTAAGGGATTACCTACTAAAGCGAGCACTAAAGCTGGCTAATTCTCACCCAAGCACAGAGAGCTAAGGCTACCCAGAGCCCTGTGGAGCCGCGTCTCCTCAGAGCAGCTGTGTGATGGAGGGAGGGACAGGGACGGCGATGGTTCCCTCCCAGGAACTCCGCAAAAACACGACCTCATCAGAGCCTGATTCCTCCCTGTGGTCGTGATGACATTTTATTATCTGTCACAGACCGGTGATAGTTTAGAAAGCAACTTATTGTTTTTTTCCCCCCACACTTTATGCAAGCATATTATTATTATTATTAAGTTTCAGTGACTTTTCATCTTTGCACTTCATCTAGAGGTGGATAAACTATTCAGATCCTTTATATCTTTTATTGCATAAATTCCACATGGTGACAATAAACAGTTGCAAACAAAAAGATATACTGAGTAAAAGTGTCTAGTGCCCACGAAGGTGACATAAAACAGTTTTACCTCTTCTCATGAAATCATTGTGACAATGTGATTTATTCTTGATAGATACTTATATCGACTTATTATGCAGAAAAGCTCCTGTTAGAACAGAAGGTTATTCTGTATAAGTGTGTTATGTTTTGCCAAAGTGAAGCTGATTTTCAGTGATTTATGCACCAGGGGTACCACATTTTCTTAAGTTTTTTCTATCATACAGTTATGGAAAAAATTATTACACCATTAAAAGTCACCAAAAACAATGGTTATCAATAAGTACTAACTCCTGTGTGTATTATGTGACTAAATCGACAGGAAAAAAAAACACAGAATAAATAAAAAAAAAACACTGTTTTTGTCAGTACAATGCCATAGATATTGATGTAAGAACTGAAGTGATTTGGATTATTATTAAAAAACAAACAAACATGGAAAATTGATTGATATCTGCTCTGAAATTAAACTCTCATGAGCTATTTTTGTTAACATTATATTTGTCCAAATAAATGTGCCTTTGTACCAGGCATTAAAAGAAACGAGAAACTGAAGAAAACAAGGATGGTCTAATCTTTTTTTTCCATGATTGTATGGTCACCTTCCTAAATTTTTATTGCTTCACATACTCCCCCCACCCCCAAAAAAATCTAAATAAATAAATAAATAAAAATCAGTCACTAAATCATCAAATACCCCATTTCTGGTTGATTTTCTTTTCTCCCCCCTCAGGGGGAAATAAATAAATAAATAAATAAAAATTTACACCGGCACATTATTTTAGGAAGGTAACAACATACACACAAATCAAAACAAATTAAGCATAACCCTCTCCTTTTTTAATCAAAAACATTCACAATGTAACAAAAATCTAGTAGATTTTGAGAATGAGTATATGTACACTTACACTGTAAAGAAATATACAAAACTCGCCTGTACAGTCAGCTTGTCATTAGTTGAGAATGAACTCAGATCCTTCACTTATATACCAGTGTAGCAAGTTAAAAACATATTGAATTTGAGTTAAAAAAAAAAAAGCAGAAAAATGATCAGAAAAATATACTTTGAAGCACAATAAACCACTGATTATGCAGAATTGCTTCTTTCAAAATGTTACACTATGATAAAATATTATTGTGTTTTCATCTACAACAATTACATGTAAACTTTGTGCTGAAAATACAAAAAAAGCAAAACATCTGTTGCAGGAAATCAATGGGAAATGTTTGGAAAAAATGTCTGAGACTCTTTAAAATGCTTTATTACGTTCAACTTCACTACATTCATATTCATAATTTTATGTCCATTTATTGTGACTTGGTTCATTTATACATCCATATGTTTTGTTTTTGACCCATGTCTAACACAAATATATTATACATAGTTTCAGAACTTTAATCTACAGTAATGTATCATATTCTATAAGACCATCATATGTTTATGGACTCACTGTTCTGCATATTTTAAAAAAGGTGACTTTTCCTGAGCTCAGAAAAACAGGCCTGTTTCCAGCTTTGCAATAGTGCATTCTCCCACTAATCCAAGAGGGCTTTTAAAGAGTTTATTTAGCTCAAGAAGAAGGATAATTTCCTCAACCCATAAGCAAACACTTCATCTTTAAGTTTATCACAAACACAGAAAATGAACACTTGGAGAAACCGGGTTATCTGAAAGTAGCAAGTACAATATTTACCTTTGAGATGCAGAATACTTCAGGAGCAAATTACTTGAGTAAAAGTACTTAGTTACAATACTGCAAAGGTTGTTACACTTTTTTGGCTTGTGACCCCATTTTAATTTCTGGTGACCCTAGATTTTCAAAATGGACACTAGTTTTTTTTGGGGTTTTTTTGTTAAAATTAATTTGTCTTTAAACATTTAACATACTGGATTGCAAATACATGTTAATTTTCAGGTTAAATAATGTATATTATTATGGACAGAGGCAGAAAAGCCAGGTGTAGATTATTGCACAAAATGAAAACTGTATTTTCCATGGTCAGGATATGTACAGTCAGTCCAGCTCATTTACAAGACTGACAATTAATACTGAACAAACAATAACTCAAACTATGAATAATGAAAGAGCTGCAGCATCTGAAACTGACCACAATGAACATTTGACAGATAAACAGTACCACTGTTTCAGACTCACAGTCATGTCTCTTATGGATTGGGATTGTCTATCTCAATTCATACTACATTTTTTTATTAGTAAGTTTATTATTTTTAGTAATCCCTAGACATTTCAGGCGAACCCATTTGAATTCCAGGTGACCACACATGGGGTCTTGACCCTATGGTTGAAAAACACTGCTCACTGGCTTTTTATAGCATTTTTATATTTATTTCTGGTCAACGTAATACTTAACAAGGAACGAGACTTTGAAATTAATATTTCATGAGTTACATTTTGTGTACAAATATGACGTAGATCATTTTCATGATTTTTTTTTACTTAAAATTTTCCATGAAACTACAGTCTAGTACCGACACAGACAGAATTATTTAAACACTGATGAGTTTTATATGCACTGTTATATACTGTATGTATTTTACATCATTTTACATGTTCTACCTTTAGATTTTTGACCACAAATAAATCACTTTAAGCCATGAGTAACTGTTTTGGGTCCTTCAACAATCAGTCAGGAAGAAAAAATCAGCCTTAGAAACATACATTTTCCGACAGCGTTCTGTTGAGTTGTGTGTGTACATGTGTAGGTATGTGTACATAATATACATATACATATAATTGTTTACTTGCAGCTGTACTCTCTTATTTAGAATTTTTTTTTTTTTTTATGTAGCATACCTGTTGTGAAGCACATTATGTCTGCCTTGTGCATCACTACATCTGCAAATGGACGTCCATCTGTCCTGGTGCACTACAGCCTGTCCGTCCATGGCAGTGGATCTCTCCTTCACTGTGGTTCTCCCTGAGGTTCCTCTTTTCCCACTGGGTTTTTGGAGTATTTCTTTGCCGAGAAGGAAGGTCTAAGGATATAAAGGAATTATTTATTTTACCTTTACTATAGTATTTATTGACAAGAAGCTACATGAAGATTATTTTTTATTTAGGGCTGTCAAAATGAACGCATTAACACAGATTAATCCATCATCATGATTAATCTGATTTTTAAATTTTTTGACACAGTTAAATGGAGCAGCTGTTCAATGTTGTTTTATTTCAAGTTGTTTTATTGAAACTGTCAAAGGTGTTGAATAAGCATGTTAATTGCATATGTATTCGTATTTTTGCATATGTTTCAGATATTTTACAAAATTTGCTGGTGTTTTGTTCTGTATTTTAGAAGAGTTTTGGAAAATGTTTTGAAATTTTCATCGCTTTTTTGTGTTAGTTTATTGTTTGTGTGGATTTTAGTGGATTTTAGCATGTTCTGCTAATTTTTTCCTTCACATTCTTTGTGTTTCTTAATGTATTTTTGTGCATTTTGTTGGAAATTTGAACCCCCCCCACAAGACAAAACAGTCAACCAACATAAGGTGTTTTGATCATGATTAAATGTAATTAATGCAAAGCAACCCTGTGATTAATTTGATTGCAAATTTTAATAATCTCACAGCTCTATCATCGTTATTATTATTATTATTATTGTTGTTGTTGTTGTTGTTGTTGTTGTTATTATTATTATTATTATTCCAAATCAACAGGAATGGGAAGTTCAATAACCTGGAGATACAATGTGTGTCCTAATAATTTTGTCCCTAAAGTGTATTTTTCCAGTTTAAATATGTTTTTCTGTCTTATTATTATTTGTATGTTAATGTCAGGGGATCAAATGATGTTCCCATGGTTCACTTCATCAGTGTGACATGTAAAGCCTGTGATGAATAAATAATCAAATTCCACATTGATGAAGGCAAAATAGCCCCCCCCCCCCCAAAAAAAAAATAAATAAATAAATAAATAAATAAATAAAAAAATAAAGTTTGGCAAATAAAACATGCATTGCACTAGAGAAGAGCTGAACATCACATTTCATTCACACCTTAATGTTATTTTTCACAATATCTGCAACAGACAGATCTTAAACCTAAAGTTTGTTAGTCTGAAAATGTCAGACGCATATGTACAGTGGTGTTTTTTGTCTTAATGTTCTCCTACATCACAGCTCCTGAAACAGCACATGCACATATAAGACTGAATGAATCAATCACCGCGGAACTGAACAAAACTACAGCGGCTCAGCATGCAAGTGATCCTTCCACGGGGTGAGTGATGGATATTTTACTGTCAGTAAGACTGCTGGTTACCAGATTAGTTTTTTGTTTGTTTGTTTGTTTGCTTTTTGAAGGAGAGCCAAGTTTTCCAGTGACTACGCCAGCGCTTTACAACAATATTTACTACTTCACTTGGACGAAGGTTGGAAAATTTGGCGGGACACAAAGGCAGACAATGAGGCGCGGGAACGAGATTTCCCAACAGTGTTCCATCACAAACACACACCCATTCATCTTAAGTTTCCGTGCACTTTGGAGACCAAAAGCAAGCAAACGACATCCATCTCAGTTCATCTACGGTAAACAAGAGGAAAAGCAGTGAAAGAGAGGGAAGAGAGGGGCCTCGGTTTGGGCGCGTGCTCTCCAGCGGGCAGAGGACAATGCAGAGCTGGCAGAGTCGATGCCTCGTGCCAGAGGGAATAGAGTGCCACATGGTGCCCCTTATGAGCCGGGCCAGCCTGGAGGGGGATGTGGGCTACAATGCGTGTACGCGTGTGCTGTTGTGTCTGCTTTTGTGCACATGTACGCACGTGCAAAATCATAGAAATCCAAAGGTAGTGAAACAAGGAAGATATATGTTTGAGTTTTGGTGTAATATATGTAGATTCATGTGTGTGTATTCAAAAAGGAAACTGGTTGTGTATCTGCATGTGTTTATGATTTGAATCTTTTATTATATGAGATGTGCAGTGGTTTTATTAAGTTAATTCATGATGGGAAAACTGAAATGTCTTAAAAGTTTTGTCAGTGTTCATAGAATATCCAGCAGATTTAACCTGTAGATGGCGCTCTACTCCCACATTATCTGGTACTTTTTCCTGCACGGGTGAATGTGTGACACTCACACTAACTTTAACCCTTTAACACCTACTGCTACTAATGTGACAGTTAAAATAACAGGCTTTCCACCCTCTATTTTCACCCTTAAAGGCTCAAACATCCACCTTTAACCAAAACCATCTACTGAGGTAAACTGTTTAATACCTGTTGGTCCATTAAACCGATCAATGCTTGTAAATAATTGGTGTAAAATGGAGGTCCTCATCTTTTCAAGGTCATCAGATATGACCCATTTGGACATTCAGAGGCTCCATAGTTATTGTGGAAACACCAGCAGCTTCTATGTCTAAATAAAAAACAGAATAATAAGCCAAAAAAAGTAAGTAAAACAAAGCAGAAGAGAATAAAATAAGCAAGAAAATTAAGAGAAAAAAGGCCAAAGTGATAAATGAATAAAAAATTGGCAAAACAATGAGCAACAAAGACAAAATAAGATGCAAACTGGATGAAATGGGAAAAAAAATAAATAAACCATAGAGTTGGATCAGTGACAGTGGATGGACACACGATGTTTCTATTAATTAAATGTACAAAAATGAATAGAAAAATGTAGAAAATAATAAATCAATAAATAAAACAGGAAAAATAAGCACAAAAAGTAACAAAAATGAAACATAAAGGGCAACAAAATGAACAAAAGCAGCCAAAGTGTTTAATGAAATGAACAAAATTAATCAAAAACCAATAAAACAGCAAATAACAAAATTAATCAAAAATCAATAAAACAAGTAACAAGGATAAAATCAGCTGTAAAATGGATGAAATGGAAGAAAAAATAATAAACCATGGAGTTGGATCAATGACAATGGATACACTGGGTTTATGTTCAATTATTGGTATTTTTGATGGAAAAAGTCTCTTCCATTTCTCTTGAGGTGATTCTGTCTGATTTTAAGTGTGATGAGATATTTGGACTAGAAATGAAAAAAAAAATACACTTGGCCATTTGATCTTTTGACAGCCCCAATTATTTTATTTTGTTAAGTTTGTTAAGTTAAAACATAAAATAAATAAATAAATAAATAAATAAAATTAACTCATTGACTGCCAGCCATATTCAGAATAGAGAGCTCAAATTTCAAGACACACATATTGAGTTTCAAGATTACATTAACACTGAAACCATCGAAAGAAACTTCAGACTCTTTTCTTTCATCAGAAAAAAAACATTTCATTTCCTTTTGCCAAAAGGCTTTTGGGTCTTTAGAAGTCAACATTAGAACATAGGGTGGTTTCAGCTAAAACGCCTGATTTTGACCAAAAACAGAGAAAATTTGCTTTTTCTGCAGAGACAGAGACAAATGTTCGTATTTTTTAGTTTTACTGACACCTCAAACATCTTAACAATTATTTATTTCTATGAAATAACAAAAATAACACAAGAAAAAGGCGTTTGATGACAAAATAACTGATGCTCTGTTAGGGTTGGGTACCGAAACTCGGTACTATTATGCAGAGGTGTCAAAAGTATTCATGTTCATTACTCAAGTAGAAGTATAGATACTAGGTTTTAAAAAAACGTCTGCAAAAGTTGAAGTATCAACTCCAGCTTTTACTCAAGTAAAAGTATAAAAGTACTGGTTTCAAAACTACTTAAA
>JAPTYR010000030.1:17887439-17900400 GCA_029814505.1 Siphamia roseigaster | reverse complement strand
AACCTCCTGTCACATAGAAACTAGAGAGAAAGCAAAATACCTGAAGCAGACAATAGCACATGCCATGTTTATGCATGAAAAAAAAACAAAAAACAATGATGCTACATTCGTTACAACCGGCCACGAAAATTTTAAATAAAATAAATGTGATTTTTCCTTAAAAATCACAGTCTTAGGTTTTTTTATTTTGCGTACAATAAAGGAAGCATGTGAACGAAGAAAACTAGAGGGGGTTTTCTCTGTCATTTCAATTCCATAGGGGATGCTCCACACCTACTTTTAACTTGTGTCTTGGACACGAATGTAAGGAACATAAGTTTTTTGTACATCCATTCCAGATACATGACCATGAAAATGTGAAAGATAACATGTTTACACCTTAGTTTTATATATTCTGAACACATTTAGTATGAATCTGAGTAACTGTTAGGTTAAACTTTTTAATAGAACTCAAATTAAAAGAGTTGGTCAATCTATCAAAAAATGTGTTTTGTATGTCACATTTTTTGCAGCAATTTTGTGTCTAAATCAAAATGATGACAATAATTTGAATAAAATAAAACAGACAGTTCTCTAGCGTAATTTTAGTTTGTGTTATCTCTCTACATGTATACATACAGTATTTCACAGAATTCTTGTTTATGTTGTGATGTTTGGGGGTTACTGGCCTATAATCATTTCAGCCACCCTAGATTGCCAAACACTGTAGCCTTGCATAAATACTCTTTTTCCCCGAGAACTTACTACATACCAAATATGACACAATCGACATCAAGTAAATAGACTGCTGAAAACATTCATAGACGTTTTCCTCAGCCTTTGATACACGACTTGTTACCCCGTCTAATTTTCTCCTGTTTTGCACCGTTTTATTCTTTTCAACTATTTCTTTTGGATGTAAATTTGTGCTTTATTGTGTTTTGTACAGCACTTTGGTAAAATCCGTGGTTTTTTAAAAAATGCTTTACTGAACTGTATTTGGCATTTTTGTTGAGCAAAAAACCCCTGATCTAACTCAATTTTAACGATTTATGTATTTTTCACAGTTTTCAGGAGCTTCATCTAATCATGACAATGTTGCACTGACTTTCCCAAACTGAACTCAAAATTGCTGCAGAAAAATTAAATGAATTCAAAACACTCGTTACGGTTGTGAAATATCAGTTATACTATCAAGTGAGTGGAGAAGTTAGAGGTGTTGTCACAGGAAACCAAAAAGAAGTACTGATACATATTTATAGATTTCATTGATATTTTTATAGATTCTAGTTTTCCTTAACATGTGAATAAGAAAAAACAGCAGGAAACTGAAGCTAGTTCATGTATGCATGTACTATTTTCTGACTAGAGTTTTAATTCAAGTTTAGTGTGACTTGTATAGATGGCCCTTACCTATCCTGAGCATTTCCCAGCAGCATCGGCGGTAAAGGCAGCGGGGGCAGAGTCGACGTCTTGTGGAGTGGCGTCGGGCGGACAGGGCTGCGTGCGGGAACCGGAGCAGGAGATTTGGCCTGTAATGTTGTGGAGAGTGTCGAAGGCTGGAGACTTGTTTCCGCTGGAGCTGGCGGCGGGGGAATCTGTGTCCCTGGACCAGGAGGCACAGGAGGTGAGGGCTGAGGAGGAGGTGGTGCAGGGGAGGAAGTGGAAGAGGCCGGCAGGGGTGCAGCAACGTGGTCTTCGCTGCTTGGACCATCCTGGGATGTCTGCACCGGCGGTGGGGGCGGAGGGTCTGCCACTACTGCCGAGTCTTTTTCTGGCTGCGTTGCCTCTGGTTTAGCGGGTCGCAAAGAGGGGGCGGAGCTTGGAGCTTTGCGAGCCAATGGAGGGGGAGAAGCGGCGGCGGTGGCACGAGCGGCCGCCTCAGCAGCCTGACGCTCCTTCTTTCTCCGACTCAGCTCTGCTCCCAGGCTGGAGTTGAGCGGCAGGCGGGATGAGGGAGGGGAGCGACTGGCTGGGCGGCTGCTGTGGGAGCCGCCTCCTGCCCCGGCGGAGGAGGTATGTCTCTTACTACGGGAACGAGAGGAGGAACGACGAGAAGAAGAGTACAGCAGGGGGGAACGGCTCCTGGAGCGACCTGAGCGTCTAAAGAACAAAAACACATTTTGAATAATTAATATATACATACAAAGAGACAAACATTTCTATTGATGTTTTTGGTTTATTGGGTAGATATGAAGTTATAGCAGATGTTGTAATATTGTACAATATGACCAGGTGATTTTAGAACCTGGCTAAATTACAGTTTCATATGGATTATGCAGCTCCTGACATTCAATGTCCTCCTGAGACCCAGAAAAGTGAATGTTTTGGCTTTTTCATGTTGAACAATTGACTGGACACAGTGATTGGAAACTGCAAGATGCAACAGGTTTTGTTTTTTTTCTGACACATTTGTTTGTCGTATGTCCTATGGAGTGGACGCCGTTTCTTTTTTAAGTAAAACTATTAAAGTCTTGTCCCCCAGGAGGACAAAAATGCATTGCTAGGTCTCAAGAGGGGATATATATATGTATATATAAAAACACCAGAACTACAAACCTCTCCAACTTACTTAACATTCATTTGAAATAGCCTCAGGGTCTGTATAATTATTGTATTTTACACAGAGCACTGCATTGTGGGTCATTTGTAGCACAAATGTTGCTAGGTTAGCATGTTTAAGTCAGTTTATAGCACTCCTAATTTTTGGGGAACTTCGCCCAAAGCCGGGTTACGTTTTACGTGTTAGGGTTGGGGGTAACCGGATTATGACACCGCACTGACACAAGAACCTGCATCAATCACAACACATCAGTGGCTTAAGACATAACCCTCCCCCTCCAGGTGAAATTCTCTAAAAAAAAAAATAAATTACGGGTCCTGTCGGTTTATAGTCACTTTAAACTGTCACTTTAGTCCACTTTACCTGCCGAATCCGTGTAACATTATTCTCATGCTGCTGCTGAAGAAATGACAGATGAAATTACAATTTCAGATGGTGAGGAGCTGCCTAAAGTCTGATCTGCTGATTTGGCTTTTTAAGTCTGTTATACAAAGTACTTTGTGCTACAAATGAGTATAAACACATTTTTGGTTCATCATCAAATGCCTTCAGGACATATTAGGCCCCAGTCTAAATCAATAGGAAACACTGTCACAGTTGCTGAAAATTATGAAATGTGGACTAGTGTTTACTTAATTAGCAGATTTGTTTTGGGCTTCCTACACTATTGTGAAACTACTACAAGAATATTTATGCAAAAAGCAGATTTTAGATATTTTTTAATATATATAAAGTCATTATAGACAACTCCAGCCCCTCAGAAAGAAACTAGCAGTCATTTATTTAGTAACTAGTCTACATTGGAAAAGAAATTTTAAAAATGTGATTGAGACAGTGATTTAGCTTTCTTCACCTTTAAGACTTCCTGTAGATCATTTGGCCTAAGGATTTGGCTTGTGGGCAATCACATGAACATTAAAACAGCACTTGGTCATATGATGAAAACACTAATCTTTAACTTTCAATTCAGAGAAAAAAAAAAACAAGTGAAAGGAAGACATGGCCTGAATTTGATATTTTAAAAATAAACCATTAAATATCTGTGAGATTGTATTGTAATGTCATTGCTGGGTCTCTTTTCCTGTTTGGTTATAAAAACAGTCGCAGCTTGTTCATTCCAGTTTCCTGTGGATCTGCTTTAATCGGCAGAAAGTGTTTTAAAGCTGTATTAGGTTCTTCTGAAATATCTTCTCTCAATACATGTCAGGTTTTTCACATTTTACCTTGAACTTGTTTTTTAACAAAACTGCCATTTGTCTGTTAAATGGAATTATGTAACCATTTCAGACAGTTACACAAACCAGGCATAGAGTGTCCTGTCAAGAACTGCAGCTATAAAATGGCTGAAGGTAAAAGCTGCAGTTTGCAACATTCAGGTCTGTCTGTAGCAGGTAGAAAAACTCTAATGACATGTCCTGATGCTCTGCTGGAGGGAGGACTCTACATGTTCAACAGGTCTGCCTTGCTCTACTAATTGCAATGCAGATTGTCCATGTTTATTTTAGCAGCGTGTAGAAGCTGGGGAAAAAAGAACACAAAACAAACTAGTCTTTTACATCCTACAACCCTCTGTATGGGGACAAGAGTTTCACAGGTTTACTTAAAAAAAAAAGTAAAGCTCTGCAAAACACATTCCATTTAAAAAGCAAATTGATTTTAAATAAATGGCACAAGGATAAATCTGGATGTAGTTATTTTTCCAAGTGATTGAATTGGGTTCTACTTTGAGATTCTTCTATATTTTTATTAGCTTTTAAGTTAGTAGGATGACTATGTATGATTTTACTGTGTATTTTATGTATATTTTTGTAGCTGAAAGTTCTACCATCTGTAACTTCTGCTGCTGCTTTGGCTCAGAAGACTCAAAACAACCATTTAATGTAAAAAAAAAAAAAAAAAGCCAAAGGTTTTCTGGGTTTCAGCAAGATATCACAAAATATCCAAATGCATGAATGCATGTGTGGTTGCTGTCAGGAGACTGTGGGTGCCATCAAGCTCATACTCACCTAGACATGGGACTGGTGCTGGAGGACCTGCGGGTACCATAGGGGCTGATGGACCGTCTCCTGGAGTAGGGACTGCTGTCTCTCTCATAGCTGGAGGACCGGTGTCTGCTGCCATAGGGGCTGTCTGATCTCTGTCTGCTTCGGCGAGACACATCCCCATAGGGACTGGGACTGTGCTGGGTTACCCTTCGCCTGGAGTAGCCATCATCTCCCTGCTGACTGTACCCACCACCCAAAGGACTCTCACTCCCAGCTCCTCTTCTGGGACTGGGTGACAGAGCAGAGCTGGTGCCCTTCCTCCTCGGGCTACCCCTGTTGGATGACTTGCCTTTGGGGCTGGATTTGTGGCTTTTAGAGGCCTTGCGGTGACTCCTTTCAGTCCGGCTTCTCTGAGAGGAGCTGCGGCTTCCATCTCCTCGGCCTTCCCTCCTCTGCTGCCTCTCTTTGCGAGATTTCCCTGAGCGACTGCTCTCCTTACTGCGAGATGAAGATGTGGAGGAGGTGGTGCTACCTACACTGGCTGCAGGTTGGGTCTGGGAGGAGATCAACAGCTCCCCTCGCTTCAAGTCGCCTTCAGGTTGGATCAGGCGTTTGGATGAGGATGGTGCAGATGCAGATGTAGATGTAGATGCAGTCTTCTCCTTACTTTTTCCATAACTCCCTTTCTCACGGTCCTTGCTGCTCTTTTTCTTGAATCCACGCTCCCCATTCCCAGGGTCTCTAACTTTACTAGGATCCTTGGGCTTTTTCCGGGAGTGTCTGTGTGCCTTGTTCTCTCTACCTTCTGGTTCTCTGCAAACATCGTCCTTATCGTAGTCTGGTGAGGGCTCCAGCCGCTCCCCGACCCCCCTCTCCGAAGGCCTCGAGGACGGCGGGTCCGAAAACGTGTCCGAGTCGGAGCTGATATCATCGTACTCCACCAGAGGCTTCACCGTATTGACACCAGGAGGCGCCGTCTCACCGAGGGCAAAATCTACGGCTCCCGGTACCGCCGAGGATTCACTTTTATGTTTGTTTGATTTATGCCGTTTACGTTTTAAAGTAGACATTGGAGACTTTAACTGTACCTTGCCGCCTCTGCTTGTCATGTCCCCCGCAGAGGTATGAGACGCGGCCTGGGTCTGGTGTGTCGCACCACTGAGGCTAAATTCCGGCTTCCTCTTGGTCCCATGGTGTCGGTCCGACCCAGGCATCCCTCACGCCGGCGTCGGTACCACTCCTGTGACTGGGCCTCGGTGGTCCAGGCAATTCATTCACGGGAAAGCAGTAGCTACCCCCCAAGTACAAAAACAAAGTGTTACTAAGCAGAAACAGGACACGAACACACAAAATAAACACACAAGGCCGCTCACGTCCAGTCCTCCTCAACTCCAATTCATTCCATTGAGATCGTCGACACCGTTCGTCAAAGCAGGAAAAATACCAATGTGGATTCCCAGGGCTGTGGAGTATGTAGTCTGGTTAAATCAGTGAATGAAAAGGATCCAAATCAAACAGCGGAGCATTGTGAAGTCGTCTCCGTCTCAATTTAGCTAGCACTGCTAGCTAAAGCTCGGCCGCTAGCGAGCTGACTCGTAAAAAGAAAAAAAATCCCTTTGTGAAAGAAAGCTGTCCTTGTCCGGTGCCAAGTTAAGTAAAGGTGTTTTTATTCCACAGATGTACGGTCTTAGCATTCAGAAACAAGCCAATGTCTTCATTAAAAGACGCTCGTTTCTCGAACAAAATTAAACTTGACCCGGTTGGTACTGTTTACATGTTCCTTTTAATGTCAGATTTATCCCCTATAACTTCAATATTTATCAGAAATCATAGTATTTTCGTGTGCAGTAGATGTTCCAGTTTATTATCAATGGCTCTGGGAATCAACCAGGCCTATATTTAGGGCGATGCTAGTGGATTTAATAACATCCACAGCCCTATCTGAAGGAGACTACAAACGCCATTGTGGCTCCTGTGACTAGCAAGTTCTGCGGACGGTGGAATGAGCCGGAAACTGGAATCCTGTCAATCAGGGGCGTATCGTGGTAACGGCCAATCACAATAAAGAGCCCGCCTTTTGTACTCTTGTTGGCGGTTTTGAGACGGCGAAGAAGAAGAGTCGTTTCTACTCAAGTAAATCATTTCTTTAACCAGTTATTGTAATGGTCACAAATGCAAATTTTAGATATGATACGTACTTGAAAACAGCAATATCAAAGTTCCGTATTCAAAAGCTATTTTCTAGTTCGGAAAATGCTAATGGCCAAAAGTAAATCAGAATGCCCAAGAACTGTGCAAAACATTACCATTGAGTTATAACGTCCATACAAATGCAGTTCTCCCGCTGGGTCAACCGATTCATTGATTCATTTATTTGCCTTTTTAATTTGCCTTTGCACATAACATAATTTGCCTTTGCTCATACTGTAATATGCTTTGTTTTGTGCCGATAATATGAGATTTGTTTATCTAATTTTCAGCTGTTTTAAACCAGGTTATAATCAAGCTTCTTGTCAAAAGTTTTTTTTTATTCTGTATGAGACTGTATGTCACGTGAGCAGAGTTCACACGAAATACAGAATTTTGGCAGGAGAAGTATTTTAGTTCTGATACTGTGTGTTGTACACAAATAGATACAGGCTTTTTTTTTTAAGCCAGGCTTTGTTTTGAATTTGGGAAGTGCCCTTAGAAAACTGTGTATAATAAATTGTGCTGCATAAATGAAACATAATTTTATAAATTGAATGAAATGTAATATGCTATTTACATTACTGTATAAACCAAGCTCATGGCAAGCTTAGACCTTATGGTACTCCATGCTACTGGATAATAGTAATTTTATGATTTGATGATGTAGCTGGTAAACTGGTAATGGGAAACATTATGTAGCCTCACCTGTAATATTGCATCATAACATATTAATATATATTTTTAAATGAATACATGAATGTGCAAGCTTTAGAAGAATAAAGGGTACAATATTTGCCCCTCCTGAGTATTTATCAAACTTTAACTATGTTTTCAATGTCTAATGTTTATGTTGAGTATTGTCACAATGTACTGTTAGTATTTGTATTAAGTAAAGTGTCTCAGGACATTGCTGCCAAATGATACTAACAAGTCCCGAGTGAACAGGTTGAGCTATAATACCTATCAACATAAATACACGTAATTCTAAAAATAAAACGAGAAAAATAAAGACACAAAATGTTATAATAATAGTTTGGGGATTTTTTTAAGTTGCACAATTGGATGAAAAAAGGTCATGTTGTCATTTGAAATTGAGATTGGTTTGAATGCGTGAACTGCATGAAGTAAAGCCACAATATTACAATATATAACATTTTTATTTCATTTTTTTTAAATCACCAGTTTAGCATTGGGCTGTTTAATGACATCCATGTTATGTGGTTTCAGCACAGGATGGGCATGGGACTATGCACTGAGCAAGCTTCACCGTAACACAAGGACTCATCATTTCTATTGTCTATTAATTAATTTATTTATTTAAATAGGCTATAAATAATGACCATACAACACTAAAAGTCCTCTAACACTGGATTTTAAAAGGATAATATCACCTAATATGAAATTGCTGATAGGTGATTATTCAGGCAACAGAAAAAATGTGAATAAAATAAATAATAATAAAATTCAATGGTAAAAGTAACTTTCTCACAGAATGTCAAATTGAAAGTAATTAATGACTACACATGAAAATGAAACTAAACATTTCGTTTTAGGTATCATTATTATTATTATTATTATTTAGTTATAATTGTTTTCTTTTGTGTGAATTGTTTCCAGTTTAAAGCCTGATATTGCCATAGGCCTCTGTGGAGCCAAGTTCTGTTTCTACTGCATTATCTGCAGACTGCACCAATACAGAGAGGTTCAATCACTCATTCAATCAAACCTAACTTGAGTGGCACCTTCCATGTTGATGAGTGCAGTTCAAAGTACTTCCCAGATAACTGATAAAGTAGTTATAAGGTAGAAGTCATTATAGTATATGAAAGATTTTAAATGCCTACCTATATAAGTATATAATAAGATTATTTAAAAATGGTGATAAAACTGAATAAACTGATTTTTTTGGTCAACTATAGTATGAAGGAAATTGATTTGATGAAGTTTATTTCTTTTTTAATGTTCAACATGTTTTAGTCACATCAAGCAACAAGTTGTTGAAGTTGTTGGGTTTTTTTTTGTCTTTGGAGGACAGTAATAGGTCTCCATTTATTAACGCATACGCTTTTTTCTTTCTTTTTTTAACTGTTGTGAAGTTTCTCATGGTGTTTCCATGTAGAAACACGCAATTTGACAAGCGGTCGCCCTGGATGCCGATTGGCTCGACTGTCCTATGGGGGCGTGACTAACAACAAACCAGGAAGTGCTGTTTCCTGCTGTAATAACAAAGTTGCATTGTATGTTTGAGGGCAAATAAATACGATATAATAAGTTAATACACAGTGAAATGGGCTATGTATCATGACAGCTCAACGTGTAGTTTAGTTCGTATTCAGTCGAAAACAATTCATTTGTAACGAGTGGACAGACACATTTAAATTAACAAGCCTTTTATGTGGATGTAATTCCTGTAATAAACTAGGACAGTTCATGGCAGTTCATTTGCATAGTCACTGCTGGTTGTTGTCGTGTTTAAACTTTGTGCAGTTGTAAATTTTAGCATTGCACTTAGTTATCTTTGAGTAGTATCATAAAGCAACCTCGTTCTTCTTTTTTGTTTGTAGACATAACTTGTGCCTATCCCTGAATAACATTGCCCGTGGCCAGGTAGTGTATCTGTGCTACGTGGGCTGTTAAAAAAAGGTTAACACCCCAATTTGATATTTATCTTTTCTCCAGTGATTCTGGTGGGCTGTAGTTAAAGGGCCAGACAACAAGTAGGTGAGGCTGCAGTATTTTCTTTCCCATGCACTTCATGCTTCAGTACAATTTTATCTTTAATGTAGGCGTAGTATTAGCACCATTTTAGGTTGCCAGATCCTATTCCTGTCGGGCTATTGTGTGGATGGATGGAAAGCTGTAGGCTAGTAGGGAAGAGGAGGAGGAGGAGGTAGTGAAGGCGAACCGAGCAGATAAGAGAACAGGCTTATTGGCTGGCTGCTGGTGTAGGTTAACCCGTATAGTTTTATCATAAATCAAGAGGTCTTGTTTCTGTTTCAGAACAAAAAAACGTCAACATCGTACCGTGGGAGCTACCGAGAGGACGGTAGCATGATACTCGTGGAGGGGAAGCGACAAAAACAGGCCCCATATCTGAATTTTACTGCAGCTAAACCGAATTCATTGAGTCGGTAACCAGCGTCCGACATGGGGAAGGAGGTAAATGGTGTTTCACGGAGCCGGTTTGAGGTGAGTTTATTATGTATACGAAGTGACAGCCACTGACACACACACAGAGTAGCCTTTATAAACGTTAGCATACGGGCTACGTGATGACTGTCGCTGTGTTTATTGTAAAACTGCGCTTATGGATGCAGCTTCCGCAGTCAATGTTTGGGATTAGGTCAAACGCTGCTATTTGTCCTAACAGCCACACCACATGTAGTTTTGATGTTTAGTTCTGTTTGTGACACAATTGGGTGGTTTTCACTAAGTTTGTCGAGATGTTCATCAGTGAATTGAGCGTTTTTAAAGCTCCTAAAACACTGTCCTCGTTTCCCTTTGCGCCGTCAAAACAAAGACAATGAGGCTACATAGAGCACGCCGAGGACAGCCCCATGCACATGAACAAAACGCCGTTTGTTTTCGGCGTTTTAACGGCTATATGTGTGGTTTTATGTCTTGGTGGATATCGACAGGGGTATAATTTTTCTACGACTTTGCTAGCTTATCTGACGAGCCCGTTTGTTGTGCTTATCCACGGCTGTTGCGGTTGTGGGGGCCTCGGGTTGCGACTGCTACAGCACCCCGTATTAGCACAAACATCCGACAAAACAGGCCCCGGCGGCCGCAATATCACCCACATAACAGGCTAAACTGATAACAGCAGTCACCTTTACACATCAAGACTTCAACGTTGTTGTTCTTTTGCTATTTGCCATAACTTTGAGTCGCTGCCACGCAGGCGTTTATGAATATTTTGAAGAAAACCTGGGGGCAAATTCAGCATATCCGGCCGGTGACATTGGCCTGTGTACATGTTGTTGTTTAATCCCCAGCTAGCGTGGGATTTGTGTGTGGTTTTATTTATTTTTAACGGTGCAACAGCTGACGACTCAGAAGATTCAGGCCGTTACCTTCTGGTCCAACAGCTGCGGTAGAGCCGCAGCTACAAGCTAGCAAGTGTGAGCATTGGAGAATACCGGAAGTACGTTCAAAATAAAAGACTACAGTTATGGGGCGTAATGACACCAAAGGCAAATGATACGTCTATAATAAATACATAAGCAAACCATATGCACAAAGACACAGTATCAACGTATGTAACGTTATATATAGTTGATACCATATGTATGTATACACGTTTTTTTTTTCTCTATTTACTCAATTTACTTTTCTTGCATGCTTTATTATATCATGTATTTGAGACAGTACAGCTATCAACAAATAATTTCTTATATGTATTTACGTATTTGGTGAATAAAGATGGCTGTTATTTTTTAAAAAGTCTGTACTTTATTGATCCCTTACAGGAATCCACATCAAATCAACTTTGGTCTGATCATTACTATGTTGTACATTAATGCTGTATTGTTTATGATGGAGGTTGGATTGTAATCAAGCTCTCTTTGTAAATTTTGTCGTGCACTTTAGACTTAAGTGTTACAAAACTTATCTTCTAATGTCTACTTTCTCAACACAACTGTCTAAGGTTGAAATAGGCTCAAAATAGTCCAGTAGTTGCCAGTGAAACTTTTACTTTGAAAATCTTCCCCGGAAGTTTCTCATTCTCTGTTCTGCTCTGAAGCTCATCTGGTTTGTATCAGCTCTCAACAAAGGGCTACTCAAGGCTTTAATGGCCCAAGTTGTATATTCTATTTTAAAGGAATGTGTGAATAATAACTGCATCGTACTGATACCACTGATGTTACTGAACTAGTTGAACACAAGGACAATAAAGCAACTCATTTTTTCTCCTGGGTGTTTATAATATGTCTATAGTTCTTATCTACATCTATACAACAATAGCATGCTCACAAAATAGCCTCATACTTAAAGTTGACTTATGATGGAAAATATAGCAAAGTGACAAACTACAAAAGTGATATGACTTAAAAGCGAGATACCTTTTTATAAAATATTCACACATTATTTTGTTCTCAGTTATTACTTGCTGGAGGTTTTACAGCTTACCCAGGTTTTTTTTTTCTTAACCTCCTGCAGGCCTGCATCGCTGGCTAGAGCTGACCACTGGAGAAACATAATGCTCACATTCATGCAGCATCAGGTCCATTTTATGTTAGATTACAAAAGGGGGACAGTGTATGCCTGTTGACCATGCGCATCTGGTTCTTTGGAATTGGCCCTGGATTATTGTTTCAGAAATAAGTACTGTGGAAGGCGAGTCATCAGAGTCAATTTGCCCCAAATCCAAATATCTGTCCCCTTCTCACCCTGGAATTTTACACGTTTGTGCAGGCAGACCCTTGTATAGGCAGGTCTTTTGTATGTTTATTACATAGATATACAGCAGCTTTAAATCCAGAGAGGACTGGGTTTTTAAAGGTTCAGTCATGAATTTCAACTGACAGAGCTGTCAGTTTGTTTTTGTCAGTTGATGAATTGCTGAAGTTTGTAAATCCCCATAGGAAGCCATTGTGAACGTGGTTTTATGATAGACACCCATAATTAAAATGGCACAACATGCGTCCTCCTTTTGGACCTGATTTTATTTGTGTAAACGCAGCAGATAAACATTCAGTCAAGTATTACTATGTATTTGCACCAATAAAGACGTGCAAATAAGGACTTGCAAATTCCTTGTTGATCTTGTCACAGATGTTTGCTTCTTGTAAATAACATGTGCCTTCCTGCCATTTTTATTTACACACTAAAGCCCCCACCCCTCAATTACGCTGTCCCTGGGTTAGATTTATCTTTCTAAATCTATGGAGGAAAATGGATTGGGCCAGATGTTGCCTCATTCTCTACGGTGTGACTGAGTGGATGCTTCCAATAGTTACTGTGTTAATGTCTTGCATTTTACAATCTAGCTGAGTATGATTTCCTACAAATTATCACAACCCTGCATTCTTCAGAGAGTGGGTGTTTATGCATCGGACTAGTAGCTGGTTGCTGATGAATGCTAATTCATTGTCTCTTTGTGTGCTTGGATGTTTCTGGAGATTATAGGTTAGTATCTGTGCTCACAGCGGCATGGTGGTGCAGTGCAGTGGTTAGCACTCGTGCCTCACAGCAAGAAGGTCCTGGGTTCGATTCCAGCACCAGTCAGTGGTGTTGGAAT
>JAPTYR010000030.1:17788940-17803749 GCA_029814505.1 Siphamia roseigaster | reverse complement strand
TGAGTTTTAGCCGGGCATAAACACCTACCATGGCCGAGTAATCAGACCTTCTGTGAAGGTCTGGCTTGTCAGGCTACAGAAAAATATCTTCCGCCTATACTCTTTTTGTGCGTGGCTCAGGTGTCAGTTCAGTCTGGAGTCTTTTTGGAGGTGGTGGTGGAACACCTAATTAGTTACTTAGTGGGGCTTTTGTGTCTTGGAGATTTGGATGAGTGCTTTCTCTCGCAGCGGTCCCTTGCTGTTGGTGATCAACGGCGTGTCAATGCGCATGATGTGCCGCACAGCGTGCGCCGCACATACTTGCATACCAGTTCTATGCAGCCGTGATAATACATAATCCTTGCAGACAGCTCTTTGCCTTAAATTAAATAAAAAATCCACTCATCACCCAGAAAAAATATCTTGAGTGCAACAAAACAATGTCCTCAGATATTTTACCTTTGCTGTCACTAGAACAAAGAAACATGAAAATACTCCCAACAGAAAAGGCAATATCACAGAATTCTGAGATTTTGTCTTGAAAATGTATTTAAACTTACAGGCAATGGCTGTGGCTTGACTTACAAATTTTGGTACTCTGTGAAAAATATAGTAAATGAAACCATCTCATGACTTTATTGAAGTAAAGACAAAAAATTCTACCTTTACGTCATACAGCATAAACCTCAGAGCTGTACAAAAGAAAGCCAAGAAATGAAAAGTTGTAAAGAAACCGTATGAGTGAATGTTCATCCTTCTAATTGTAACATCAATTTGATTTTATAACATGGTATGACATGTAACTGCATATTCGAGGACCTGGTTCTCTATTTAAAGAGAAAGGAAAGGTTGAAATAAGATCAAATCATGGGGGTTTGACAGAGATTAATGCAAGACAAGTATGAAGTCATCTCAAATATCCTATCGTTCCAGACAGAAAAGGAAGGTGAAGGTCAGAGTCACTGAAGGAAATAATCTATAGAAGGAGAGAGAAGAGTTATGTAGTTTTCATTAGTTTTTACTGAACGGAATTTATCTGTCAGACATGACTGTTAATCTATCAAGTAAGTCAAGTGCATTTTATCTCAACCATGTAAATGAATGCATCACGAAAACTGAAAAATGTGAATGTTTTTAAGCGTTTTCTGTTTTTTTAAGAAACCTTGGCACCCACGTCACATCTAACCCTGTAGGAAAATAATAATTCCGCCCTCCAGTCGACTCAAGTTGAGCTGGATGGAGACAGACATGTGGAAATCTAATTCCTAACTTCAGTAACACTCTGATAGCACTGAGTAGTGCCATCGACATGTAATGTGGCAATGAAGGCTTTTTGAGGATTTCCATATTTTAAATCTCATCTCTTATTCCCTTTCTGCTCAACTACAGAACCAGATATAGTAGAGCTATTACAACTAAGTCTCATCTCCTGCCAATGAGTAAAATGCATAAATAAATCAAAGTGGGTCGATTCATTGGAATGTCTTGATGTCTCCTTAAAGTTTGGCTACTGCCTTCCTTAAATAAGTGGGTCACTTTGGTCCAGGACTGATTGTGTTACTACAGTTATATTTAGACCCTCTGGTTCCTCCAGATTGGCACAAGCACAACAGTCCTGCGATAGCAATGTGCAGTCATATTCATATGGTGCGTGCGTGCGTGCGTGCATTTGTGTGAATAATTTAGAGGTGTGTTTGTAAATAAATAGAACATCAGTGTGAGTCTTATGAATGTGTGTGGTTTCAGAGGCTGCACGGACGCGTGTAGATCCCGTGTATGCCGCCTTGCGCTACGGGACGTCCTTGGCACAGATGACCCGCTCCAGTTTCGGCAGTTTGTCCGAGTCACCAACACGCAGCCTGGTATGATGTCAACATCATGGGTTCTGGGTGGGGATGTAATAGAAATACAGAAAATCTATGTTAATGGACCACTGGACCAACTTACTGGAGGAAAAAATGACAGACAGGAAAAAAACTAGACTGGAGCTGGTAAAGTCGACACTTATAATGTAATGGACATTTAAGTCAAAGGTTTTTTTGTCACTGGGTCTAGCTTCACTAGTCATGGAAAAAGCAGCTTTACAGCAAATTATTATGCTGAAAGACTCCTAGACTGAGGAGTTTTTGAGAGATTTATACTGACTATGAAACTGTAGCACTAGCAATATAGGCTTTTGTTTTTTGAGGTTTTTTTTGTTTTTGTTTTTTTTTTTAAGATATGTTCTTATTAAGGGAAGCTCTTACAGGATGTTTATGGTGTTTAGCAAACATCTACAGTTCGTTGCAGTGAGATAAGGCCCATTTTAGAGAAGGTACATTCATGCATACATGCATAAACTTACAAGTGCAAAACACAGGGATGATTTTTGAGCATAAAATATTACATGAAATGTACCCATTCCACCCTCCTCCCTTGTATGTTTCTCAAATTTCCTTTCATTTATATACCTACGCAGTTGATGCACATTGTTTATACTCTGTACATATTCATATGTATATAAATCAATGCATTACTCACAGTAAATACATTAATGAGGAAGTTATAGAAGAAGAACCTATAGAGGGCTAATTTGAAGATGGGCCAGGACGGCTCATATCATGGTCAACCAAGTGGACCATGGATAATGTGTGTATGTATGTATGTATGTATATATATATATATATATATATATATATATATATATGTTTCATTATCTTTAACGAAATACTGGTATGACGAAATACGAAATATTGGTCAGTGTATTTACATACCATAAAATATCATCTCTTATCTTTGTTGCAGGGTTAGCTAATCCACAAATAATAATAATAAGCGTTGTAATAAACACATAAAACTTCAATGATCAAGCTCCTGTAGAATGTGTGATTGCTGAATTATTATGACAGGGGTTAAATAATGGGTTAAACTGAAACAGTGAAGCTGAAAAGAGCTTACATTAGACACCAATGTTTAATGGAATCATTGATATTTAAATTCTAACCTGAATTTATATTTTAAGCTGATCATTAAAAAGGCAGAAAACATAGCGAAGTGAATAAAAACTCTATGATGAATCTCCTGTGGAATGTGTGATTACTGAATGCTACTGAATTATTGGAACAGAGGTTAAATGATGGGTTAAATTAAGACAGTGAAGCAGTATCAGAAGCTGAAAGAGCTTACATCATTGTCTCATGGAAGCAGTAATGCATAAATATTTACTGTGACCCTGAAGATTAAGCTCTTTAAAAGCAGAAAGCATAGGCTACTTGAAGTAAAAGAATTTAGTAGAATTAGTTCCCCCTTGTTGCATAAAAAGCAAGGGGAACTTATTGTGAAAAATAAACATTTACATTCTACAACTGGAATAAACTGATGAAACTTCGAATATGCATTTCTTGTAGAAAATGTGCGTGTTTGCTGAATGCCAAAAATATTTACTTGAATTATGCTGAATTGCATCAGTCGGATGAAGAATTGAACTGAAACAATGAAGCTGAAAGAGCTTAAGTCAGGACACACTGTTACAGGGTAGAAATAAAGCAGAAATATTTAATACAAACACTTAAAGGTAGAAAAGCAGGTAGAGTTAAAAATGTAAGCCGAATTACAAGATGAAAGATTGTAACTTGCAAAACAAAACTAGGAAAATGTATGAATATGATGTGATAGATTAACTGTCCAGACTTAAATATCCCTTGATATAAGAATTTATCTGATAATCAAATAAAAATATGTTATTACAATACTGTCAACACATTTCAACTCTACAGTTTTCATTACATATATTTTTGTATTTTGCATAGTTTTTATTAACACTGAATATTTTCCATTATTGAGTTTACAGTTTTATTAGACATCAGACACATTTTGAAGCAAATCTCCTCAGTCATCCCCAAGAACCGATAACATTTTATTACATCTGTTTCCTTCGCACTTACCCCCATTTTCACCTCTCTCAAGACTTCATAGTAATGTTTTTGAAAATGAGAATAAAACCTGATGCCAGGCAAAACAAACTCCACCCCTTGCACGTATTGTTGCCTATTGTGGCATCGATGCAGCTGATGCCATCATGTCTATGCCTATCAGCATACCATCTGCCTCTATATATGTGCCAAGTTTGAACTAAATGGAAACAAAATTGCTGCTTTTATAGACAACTGAGATTTTGGGCTTTAGAAGTAAATGGGGGGGTGTGTTTAAAAATTCATTCAAAAATTTCAAGCTTTACCTACTTTTTTCTAAAATGTAATAACATCTATGCTGGGTCATTGGCAATCTATAAGCCCAATTTGATATGAATTCAACTGATAGTTTTATTGCTGTAGTATTAATAAAAAATGAACCAAACCAAAAACAATACCCCTTGCTTCCCCTTCAGGGGGCAGGGTAATAAAAACATACCCAGTGTAACTAAGCTGCAGGATGAATTACATTCTTCCCCACTGGAGTGAAAATTAAACATAAAGCTGAGCTAGACACCAGGTAGAAGTTTTAGATGAATTAGATGAAATATGAGTAAATTAATTATTACAATATTACCTGTAGAGACGATAAAATTAAAATAAAAGACACTAATGTGGATACAAAAAATTATCTGTTTCCCTAAATGAGCTCTTGTCAGTTTTGCTGGGCTTGAATAATAGCAGTGATAATTCACCACACATGTTCCAAACACTACCCAGTACAGTTAGGAACATCTGATATAGCCTAAATAATGCAGTGGGCATGCTACCATATAACAAAAAAAGATGGGTAAATATCTTAGTACACTTACTCTATCTACTCAAATCAAGCATTTTTTTTTCTTATGCTGCAATTTCTATACAACATGCCTGTTTATTCTGACACTGAATTGCACAAAAAATAGATACAGTGACCCTATAGTGAAATGTTTGACTGCAAAAACAAACTATCAATATGCAGCTCCATATTTTCTATGGGTCTGAATATTTCAGAGCAGACATGGCTTACATTCCCTTTGACGACCTGGTGCTAACATATTACTTTCTTTTTCTATTTCCTTTCTTTGATAAAGGGGGAGGGGGGTGAGGAGGGTCAGCAGAGACAGTGCAGCATGGAGGAGGAGATAACTCAGGAAACAGGGGGTAAACAAACTGCCTGGTTGTGGAAATGCATCTGTATTGTACGTCGATGCCTATGTGTGTCTCTGCGTCTTTTTGTTTACATGTGCATGTCTTTGCGTGTGCGTGTGTGTGTGTGTGTGCAGGAGGTTTACTGTGTCTTGTTGTGACATATGACATACTTGATTGCATATGCGTGGGTGTTTACATGCTGAAAAAAACTTCTCACCACCTCCAGACACCCCAGTGCCCGAAGCTGAGATTGAGAAAGAGGAAGACAGCGGCGGCATCCAAGCGCAGACTCCTGCAGAGGAAAGCAGCGTGGCGGTACTACTTGGTTAAATTCACTTGTACAAACCATCACCCCTTGTTGTTTTCCACCTCCAGTTGGTATTTCTGTCTCTCTTTGACCTCCCCTCTCTCCATTTCTCTGTACCCAGGTGCCCAAGCGCATTGAAGTTCACTCCATCCACACTTATGTAGCTCTCTACAAGTTTCTGCCTCAGGAACAAAATGACCTGGAACTACAGTGAGTAAAAAACTGAACAGACTACCTTCCATAACCATGTGTGTGCTCATGCAGGAGGTCTTTTTTTTTTTTTGCATGTGCAATTGCATTTGCTTTGTTTTTGTCCCTTCCTGTGTTTTGCCCTGGCTGTTATTCCTGCAGGATGAAAATGTCCCCGCCATCTGCAGAGGACGGTGTTGGGTTCGCCCTTAAGGACAACTAATTATAAACCCGGAGCCCATCACTGTCCCCACATAGAGCTGAGCTGTGTTCCCAGCAGGGGAAAGGATACAGACATTAAACAACTGAGAGATGAAAGGACAGACAGGCATAAAGGAAGGTGGAGATTATCATAGACAGACGGAGAGAGAATAGTGGGAGAAGTCGGAGAAAGTAAAGGGCAGGTATTGAAGTGAAACCAGTATGAGCCGAAGGAGGACACGGTGAAAGAAAAAGGAGTGACGGAGCGGTAAAATGAGGGCATGACGTACATGGATGCATGTGTGCGCAAATGACTTCCAATAGTCATGAGGATAGATTTGGAGTTTTCACCATCATTGTGAGGATATTTTAGGTATTCTGAAATGGATGCTTCTATGAAACTGGGTTCATTTTGGTATCTGGCACTTTTCCAGCTTTTTAGCCCCAGTAATAAAAGAGAAATTTAGACATATTTCCCCTTAGGATGGTCCTAATGATGACCTCAGATAAATGCAAAAACAATTATCCTCTTCCTCTGAGCCATCCCAAAATTAATGAATTTTTTATCAAATACTGGGGCCAAAAATAGGACCAAAATTGGGACAGGAAAACCTACCATCAACGCATTTGATCTGAAAACATGGTTTAAAATGGACTCATATAACGCTGTAAATACAGACACTGTATTAAATTTGATGATCCTCGTGGACCACTCTCGTTACATGTGGAACCTGCCCAGTTAAACACAAATAAATCATGAGTAATTTTGCCACAGGTGAAGTTTTCATGAAACACTCTGCCTAGTATAATTAGTTTGATTCCCAAAATATAGAGAGAATAAAAGGATATTCCAAAAAATAGAAGCGCTGAATTTTCATCTCCTTTTTACCATGATACATGCACATTTTTCCATAAAAATAATTTTAAAAATATTTTTTAAAAAATGCATTTTATCTCAAAAATAGTTTCTCTTTAATCTCAGTAAATATTTATTTTTAAACGGGCCCAAAGTGCTTCCAAACTTTGCTCCATAACATTAGTCTACAATTGGTTTGAATTTTTAACCCCCATGTTGTGTTTTTAGGAGCAGTTTCTAGAAGCACCCAAATGTAACTGTACGACATTATAATACTCCATTATTCAGTTCAGTTTATTTTAAAACAGGCAACGACATAAAAGTAGTACTAGTTTAGTTTTTTAGAAATAAAACAAATAGCAAGAAAACATGAAAAAATGTATACACACTTAAGTAAGACTTGCACATTTGAAAAACAGTGGGGAGGAAATATTTAGGACAAAGTCTGGCATTAAATTCAGTGATGATCAAACTCTTGAAACATACAGTTGCGGAAAAACTTTACATCATCAAAAGTCAACAAATACAATGATTATGCAATAAAGTACTACCTCCTGTGTGTATCATGTGACTACAACAGACAGAAAAGAAAACATGAAATGAATAAAAGCACTGTTTTTGTCAGTATAATGCCATAGATATTGATGTAAAAACTGAAGGGATTTTAGATATTGTCAAGAAAACATAGAAAATGAATCAATATCAGCACTGAAATTAAACTCTTATGAGCTATTTTTGTTATTTTTATTATATTTGTCCAAACAAATGTACCTTGAGTTGTACCGGGCATTAAATAAACAAGAAATTGAAGATTGAAGGTGGTCTAATAATTTTTTCAGTCACTGTAGAACTCATAAGTACAGTATATTTACAAATTTGCGGTGTTTTCATATCTATTTGACTGATATAGTGTATGCATCATAGCATCCAAAACAAAGTAAACAAATGACATAGACTCCCACAAAATACTTTACCCATCATTGAACATTCTGCAAAATATAAAAATAATTCAGCAACGCACTGGAGAGTTCAGAAGAGCGATCATTTCATTCTTTAATAGAATTTTCTCAACCTTTATAAAAGAAACTAGACTCTAAAGTATTCACATTCTCAGTATTAATTTTTATTAAATATAAAAATGACTTTGTTTCCTATCTTCTCAGTCACATCAGTATGTGTTACTTTAAGCAGCACAAGTCTGTTTTGACAGAACAAGGCAGGAGGCCAAGTTAGAAGGACATGAAGACACATTCAGTTCTGGAAATTCAACACTATTTATCGCAATATAATAACATGCCTTTATTACCTCATAACTTATATTGAAAGCATTTGAACAAAGATGAAAGTTCTATTTTAAAGGAGTTACATGTAGTGTTTCTACTTTCAATGCTAAAAAAATATACCTGAAAATATCATTGGGAGTGTTTAGTGTTTCCTATGGGAAGGAAAACTAACACCACAAGACATTTGACCAAAGCATCAGAAAGTGTCCAGATGGCATGAGAACCTGTGAGAAACAACTTTTCAAAGTGTTAACTGCTAGAAGTCTTGTTGTTATTTTCACCACTGGACACAGCTGTTAATAACAAGAATGGTATTTGGAATGGCAGGATTTTACATGGGTGAGTTTGATTATGAGGCTTATACATGTTTTTAAAAAAATTATCATTGTGGAAAAATTTATTAGACCACTCCTTGTTTTCTTGTTCATTTTAATGCCTGGTTGATACATCTAAAGGTATATTTGTTCGGACAAATATAATGATAACAAAAATAGCTCATAATAGTTTAATTTCAAAGCTGATATCTATACATTTTCCATGTTATCTTGATAAAAACCAAAATAACTTAAGTTCTTACACCAATATTTATGGCATTGTGCTGACAAAAACAATGGTTTTAGACATTCTATGTCTTCTTTTCTCTCTGTTTTAGTCACATCATACACACAGGAGTTAGTACTTGATTGCATAACCATTGTTTCTGATGACTTTTGATGGTCGAATTTTTTTTTTTTTTTGCGACAGTATGTAATGTTATTATCGTTGCTAAGTTGCTGAGGTTCACACTTAACAATTTTGACCTTGTTTGATTTGATTCCAAACAGATCTTTAGTGCAGCTACTGACAACGCAAACTGTGCAGAAAACAAAGATGATTTGTGGTTTTACTGTGTCTTTTTTCTATGTAAAACAGAGCTTTAATGTAAACTATCAGCTGATGGAGCACATGAAGATTATAAAACAGTGTCATTTTGATTTACTGTCAAAATAAGCAGTTATGAGTTTTAGTTTGAAGAAGAAAACTTGATGATACAGATGCATGTAACAACAAGGTTTATACTTAATTCAATAAGTGATACAGTCTGTGGATCTATAGTGTTGATTCATTGGTTTTGGTAGAAATGTGTTCTGGTACATACAGTAACTTCCTGCTGCTGTTTAGAGTTTGGAATATCAGTAATGTATAGAACCCCTTTAAACAGGATATAAATCCTCACAAAGATAAGTATGAGTCTGTGTGTGGATCATGGGGCTGCAGTCATTACAAAGGTAGATCCAAGAGACTGTTGACAACCATCTGTGCTGGGGCTTTGTGTGTGAAAGCACATATGTGATTCTGTTCTAGATATTTTCCAGGGTATGAAAGTCAGATGGGAGAAACTGTATAATATTGTCAAGTCGAGGCAGCCACAAAGAAGAGCATGTGCGAACATGAAATGCAGAGGAAATCGTTTTATCATGATCACAGTTATAGAGATCAACCACTTCTGTGGATCTAAAAGCTTAGGGCAGACTCAGTACTATAAACATGCCATTTAAGTAATCATTTAGTCTGATTGCATCATTTATTTTGGTTCTTTTATATCTGATACTATGTGGTAAAAATATATAAATAAAACTTGGATAGTTTTACATTTTTATTTGTACTTGCCTTGTGGCTCTGCTTCTGGCTGGTTACCTGAGGCTGCTGCTGCAGGAATACAGAATCGTGACAAGAAATAGAAAGTCATTTTCTCACAGTGCAAAAAAAAAAAAAAAAAACTTTCTGAGGAACGTATGACAAAATGACAAAAGTGCAGCCACAAATCTCAATGTTCCTTAGTGTAGTCTGAAGTGGCAAATGATTCTGGCTGTCGTTTGTAGCTGTAAAGGGCGATTGAAGTCGCCTACATCAAGTGAAACAGTTGATTACAATGTATTTAATAACTCTATTATGTATGTGGTGCAACTATCAATTACAGGAAACAGTAATCTGTATGGAAAAATAAAGGAAAAAAGCCTAAAAGAATCATTTGATTATTACAAACTGAACCAGACTATTAGCATTTTCTATCTTATTTTCACAATAATCCTATTTTATTTATTTATTTAATTTTTATGTGAGTATTAACTGACCTTACTGTTGCATAAAACTACAAGTACATCAATACCCTGCACATCTACAGCTCTTCATCATCTATTCTGGTTAACTATATTGGAGATATAAAAAGGAGAAAGGAACTCTGCATAACAAACCATAGTGTGAGTTTGTATCAAGTTGACATTTTTATGCAAATCTTAGCTGTTGCATTCCTCAATAACAAGAAAATTATGGGACTATCGACATTTTTGGCAGAATTTAAATAAGAAGTCAAACATCTGTGCCAACAAACAGTTTGAAAATGTGAAAATAATTAGTTTTTGATTTTCTGAGGAAATTACAAAATTTAGATGGGTCAGTTTTATCGCTGATGGATAATTCTGTTTTGGCCATTTTAGCAGAATCACTGCTCTGTCCAATGGACAAGATCCACAGCTCCAAAATGATTAAAATATTAATTTATCTGAACACTGTAATGCTACTTGTTATTATTCCAGACATTCCTGGCTACCATAAACGTACACTGACCCTCTTTAAAACATACTAACAGATTTTTTTTGTGATCTAGTGGTGCATCTGTAAATAGCTGCCCCAGTAAGTAGGACATTCTGGCTTTTGTTTTACTCTATAGAAAACATTTTTTCTGACAGTTTGACTGTAGTTGTGGTTAACAGGTTCTGTCTGTTTGATTGATGTATGTACTTTGAATATGAATGTCAAAAAAGAACAATAAATATGCAAAACATTTAAATATAAGGCATATAATACATATTCAAAAAGTTGTGAGAAGAAATATAACTTATAAACACCCACCCCTTCTCCTTAAATAATTAATAACGATAATAAGCTTCCTCGTCTAAACATATTTATACTCTAATCCTTGATACTTACTTCTCAATAGGTTCCAGTAATAAGACTGTAAAATGAGTTTGGTATGCAATGGTTGATTAAATTTTCCATTTTTTTCGGTCAGTAAGACAGCATTAGCTCACATGGAGCTCCGCCCCTTTTTGGACAAATATGGTCCTAAATACAAAGATAGAATCAGCTGAACTGGTTCAAAACGACCAACTAAGTAATGTCACTGCTCCCCCATCTGCAAAATTCTATTTTAACATCATACAAGTGACAAGTCTCCTATATAAACATGGATGTTGTTGTTGAGATTTAATAGAAAATATTGGTGCTCGTGTCCATCCAGCACAGACATACACATGCAGGAAAAACAGCAGAATGGATTTACTGCAGACGTGTACAGCCGCTAAGAAAACAATCCGTGCATGCAATTTTTAAGTAGCTATAGGTCCTTGGGGGGGGGCTCTCAGTAACTGTCTCATCTGTAACAACTGTCTCATATAAGCAAAGACTTATGGGTCTCACCCCAGTTAGTAAGTTTATGTAACTGTGCACAAACTCAGGTGTGTAAGGGAAAATCATATAGGGCAGTAGTGAGTGCAGACACCCAGGAGACGCAATGTACAGAAGTGCAATTGGGACAACAGTTTCTGCCTGTGTATCTAGGGCAGTATTCGTGTGTGTGTGTATGTATAAAAGTCTCATCGAAAACTAGTGGCATCATTAGCATGCAGGCCAGGTTGGATACAGATCAGGTCTAGGCATACTGCCGCAGCAGAGTTTTGGTTTATGTGTCTGTCATGAGTTTTTCCCCCTCTGCAGAGAGAGTCAAAGACACATCTCCACTTTAACCACCGCTCTGTCACTGTGGTTACTACAGCTTTCTGTCCCTGCTTGATAATATTATCTTTTGTGTCTGCACTCAACCTTCTCCCCCCCCCCTTTTTTTTTGTCACTACTCTTGCTCTTTCACTCCCATCATGAATTCCACTCTGTTTGCTCATCCCCTTTCTCTCCACCTCAATCGCTTCTCTTTTCATCTTCTCTCTTGTCTTATCTCCTCTAGTCCCGGCGATCGGGTGCAGGTCACCGACGACTCTAATGAGGAATGGTGGAAGGTGGGTAATAAATCATTTGCACACGTGACTGGGAGCATTAGAGTTTGTTGAATTTGCTGTGTGCACCTGTGCGCTTGTGTGCACGATGTGTATGTTACTGTATGTGTGCGGTAATTTGCCGCATGTGTTAATCCAAATCTTTAAATCAAGCCTTTAATGCATAACACCTGCTCCATTTTTCTTGTCGTAAACATGCAGGGAGCTAAGACAGAAATAGAACATAATTTTCTCCGAAAATTACTGAAAGAGTTTAACATAATGTAATTGAATGGTGTTCAACCTCAAACAGCTCTTTATCGAGTCTGTAATGAGCTTCACTCTCTCCCAATGGAAATAAATGTGCATCTGTGTCTGTGTAGGAAAGTGTGTATGTGTGTGTTGAAGTCTCAGAAAATGGAGGATACGCCCAGGGTGTTTACTATGTCTGTTCAGTTAATTCCGTAGAGTGCATCTCACAGTCAACATTAAACACCTTAAACCAACAGCACTGCTTTGAAATAGCCTTAAATTATGCATAATGCATGAATCATCTGTTCATTACTAATGTATAGTTTGTGAATCACTTTTCCAAACATAAACACGAGACACAGACAGTAATAAACAGTGAAATATTGCTGCATAATAAGGTTCATGTAAATATTGGTTTCCCCACAAAGTGAAGAGACTCATCTGTTGTTAGTGTGTTTTATACAGACTGACAACGAAATCAAATATGACATTTAAATGAGATTACATGCACATAAGATACTTCGTTTTTGTCAATCTATTCGTACAGCAACAACAGAAATCTGCTGATGATTTCACAACTAAATACCAGAGGTGGAAAAACCCACCTCCATCGAGTAAAAGTCCCGCCATGTATTTGTTCCAACCACTCACTGAACCAGCTCATTTTGGTGAACACAGCTCCTCCTCATCCAGGCAGATGGAGAATTAGTGAAATCACCTGTGTTTAGGGAACCGGTTGGAACCAATACATGGCAGGATTTTTACTTTATGGAGGTGGGGTTTTCCACCTCTGTCAGAGACTCAGTATCATCTGCAAACTGCATACCTTCTATCACTGTCATACTATTAAAATCATATTATACTGTATAAAGAAACAATACATTACCAACAGGTCATTGTTTTTATTTCCATCTACCTATTATTTTCTTGATTAATTGTCAATTTCCAGTTCTTGATTCAGTCAGTTACCTATTTTTGTAATATGAACTTTCTTTTTACAAAGTAGTCATAAAAATGAGCATGTAAACTCAAGGCAGTCTTATGAAATGCATAAAAAGACTGAAATCACAGGCCATCACAGGGCAGACGTATACAAACAAACAACCATTCACTCTCACATTCACCCATATGGATGCTTTAGACTGACCAGGTAACCTGTTGGTGTGTGTCTTGGGATGGAGGGAGGAGGCCAGAGAACCCACACAGGGACAACATGCAAACACCTCACAGAAAGCAACACACACACACACACACACACACACACACACACACACACACACACACACACACACACACACACACACACACACACACCTGCCTGATATCACTAAGGAGATCAGTATGTTTTGGCGTCCCTTTCTCTGTGCTACCACTTTGTAATGGAAAACCATGCAAGTCTACAAAATAATCCTTGCATCTGTGATTTGTGATGACCTAGTAGCCAATTAAGGAACAGTAGATGCTTCTCTGCCATATAAACATATCTATCGTCCTTTCCTCTTCCAGCCTCATGCTAACCTCAGTGGTCACGGCTCCATGCACTCCTTAGACACTGATGTGGTGGCTGGGACCCCTGTTGACCCCTACAAGGACAACCTTCGCAGAGTCCAGTCAACAGACAGCCTTGGCTCCTCATTATCCGCCCAGCACGGCCTCGGGGGCCACAACCACAAAGCCAAATCCGCCAGTCACCTTGACGAGTCAGACTTTGGGCCTTTGGTGGGGGCTGACGGGGTAACGGACAGTAGCTTTAGTGAAACGACGTCCATTAGCTCCATCAAACTGACGGCGAGCCATTTCTTGCTGACTAAAGACCAGGAAAAGGCCATCAAGGCTATGACGCCTGAGCAGGAGGAGACGGCGTCACTACTATCAAGCATCTCCCACGCCCCTGACACTGCTTACTTACCACCTGTCGGATACAGACTGGTCAGCGACAGCGAATGGAACCTGCTGCAACAAGAGGTGCATCATCAAAGCAAACCTATGAAGACAGTTCTGGTGTCTTCCATTCAGATGATAGAAACACTTCAACGTTTGCAGTCCATGTCAGAATAAACAGACAAAAAGCTAACGAGGGATAGATCCTTGGCCTTTAAACAAGGAAATTAATTGCACAATCAGCACAGTAAGAATCTCATTAAAACACAACACATTAATGCACAGGTACACAGAAAAAAAGTTAAACTAACACTGACCCGAACAGCTGGATCAGATATTGCTGACAATTGCCCCAGTCTAAGGTCAGTCTATTTAGTTCAGTAAGATATGATCATACTATGTCAGTCCACCAGTCAAAATAATGACCAAACAGTCTATGCACAGGAAGCAAATACATCCCAACCTCTAAAATCTGTTACTTGCCATTAAATATACTAATGAAATGACTTCTATAAAATGGGTCATAATAAGACAAAGATAAATTGCCAACAAAATTTCTCAATTTTAGAGGCATTTCACACTACAACACCCAATAGTAGTGTGTTACCAAATTGCCTGCAAATGGATTTTGATTATTTTAAAGACATTTCAGGAAATTCATGTATGTATTTCTTCTAGCCTAGAATCTAGACTGTCCCCAGTGGCCGCAAATTGCATTTGCTACGGGATACAGTCTAGGAAGTTGGGGCGAA
>JAPTYR010000030.1:17571874-17582043 GCA_029814505.1 Siphamia roseigaster | reverse complement strand
CCACCCCTTCCACCACTGCCATCAGGCAAATGCTAGAAAGTTCCACTGGCCTGGAAGAATATCTAGACAAAAACTATTTATCCCCTCTGCAATAAGTCCATTATATAATCTAAAACAAACACTTTACTCCTCCTATTTCACATGCCTGCATCTGAATGTTGTTTTAATGCGTTTTGTATAAATGTTTCTATCTATCTATACATCCATCCATCCATCCATGATAAAATGTGATTTTAAATGTAATTTAACAGACACTATTTAGGAGTTTAAGAGAAAATGACAGTAAACAATAATATTTTCAGGCCAGATTTAAAACAGTTTGAGCTGAACTTCCTGTATTCAAGACGTTTATTCCATAGGTGAGGGCCAGAAGAAATGAATGCTCTTTCACTTTGGTTCTGATTTTGGGAACACACACACTAAACCTGTTCCTGATGACCTCAGGAAACTGGATGCTTTATAGGGACTAGGATTTATAACAGTCCAAGGTGATTCAGTGCTTCGTAGACCTCGAGTAAGATTTTTAACTCTATCCTTAAACTCACAGGAAGCCATTGTAGTGATTTAATGGCTGCTGTGATGTGATCCAGTTTGGTGATATTAGTCAGGACTCTGGCAGCAGCTACTGGATCAGCTGCATCTGCCTGATTGACTAGTAAAATACTATTATAAGACCTGGACCCCAAAACACTATTATAAGACCTGGACCCCAATGAGAATCTCGAACCCAGAATAATGGAAGGACTCAATAATGTGAATATAGTGTTGTTTAATGTACCCAAGAAATGTTTGTTTTTTGTTGCTTTTTGGTGAGTATTACAACATTTCAATAAAAACTTAAGTGAAAAAAAAAGAAGAAATGAGCAAAATAAACAAACAGTTGTTTACCTTAAATGTCGCTGCAACATTTGTGAAGTTTGCAATACTTCCTCCAATGATCAAAACTTTGCCTGGAAAAAAAAAAGCTTTATTTGAAAAACAGACTCAATTACATACACACGCAGGTAAAAAAGTGAGTTTTCCTACCATCCGGATGCTTCTCTCTGGTCATCAGAGACAGGATGGTTTTGGCGTAGTCGTAAGTCTGCTGCTCACTCGGTGCTCCTGAATACTCGCCATAATTGGCCAGTTCGTTCACTCCACCCAGGTCACAGATAGTGTCACTACGAGAAGATGACAGTGGTTACATTAAAATGATAAAAGCAGATCCCCACATCCTGCACCAAGACTTTCATCTGCAGAAATAAACACCAATTTAAGTACAAATAGATAAGGAGCGACTGGAGAAATAAAGTGGCAAATGCACGATGAAATACACCTCGTCCCATCTGTTTTAAACGAATCCTGCAGTGTAAACAAAGAAAACAGTTAACAGAGCACTGGGGGAATAATTAGTCATGGATGAAGTGTCTGCATGTTGCGCTTCATGCCCTCGACAGACAGCTTCAGTGCTCATTCCTGTGCTCGACCTGAAAACCACAGCAGCAGCAGCAGCATCTAGAAAGTCAAAGCGTCTGTACCATTTATCTCAATGCTGCACCATCAACCCACTCCTCCACAGCTAAACTTAATTAAGCCAAGTATAATGCACATAACGAAGATAAAGTCAAGGGATTGCTGCTGCATCCAGAAGAAAAATAAGATTAGCATGGATGCAATGTTACTGCTGTCTCATTTATTCAGGATTTGTTTTATGCCGTTTAATCCTGGGTCATTAAAGTAAACAAAATCAAGACTAAAACAATAATTTCCTGTGGAAAAACTGTTAAATAAAAAATGACAATGAAGACCGCTATATGAACTGAAGAAAAATACAACTGCACATAAAATTGCTTTCCTCCAATATTAATGAGGGGAATATAATAAAAACAGAGCATCAGCAAACAAATAGTTTTTCTGCAGACACTGAAGATGCCAGTATTTTTTTGGGACGATGCATGATGTGGTGTACTGTTAAATTTAAATGAATGAGCCAGACAAATAACAAGATTATGGTGAGTTTTAGAGAATTACAAATGCATGAATCACACTCACATCATGTTGTGGTGGATAAAATGACTAAAAATTTATATTAATACTATTTCAGAGCCAGTATATCTGTCTGATCAGCCAGAAAAATGTAACGCCGATAGCATAGCCCTCTGGCTGCAACAAAATCAGAAGTTAGAGATGTTTACTTATTTAGTCTGAGTTTTCCCATTGACAAACAGAAAAAACATTAAATGGTTTTATAGTTCTGCTCCAGGAAGTAAAAAAAAAAATTAACAAATTGCAAATATGAATGGAGGACAGAAGAAGAAATTGCAACATTTTAACTAACAATGAAATAGAATTGAGTAAAATATGCAGAATATTAAATTATAATGGGTTTTTTTCAGTGTTATGGATGATCTACATGAACTCATCATGATATACTGGAGTTCATTATGTTCAAAACATCTATATTATTGTATATGAGTGGAGAAACATTGTCATAGTGAAGCACAATGTATTAAAAAGAACAGTTTCCAGGAGAACAATCTCACTTTCAGGAAAATAAAATTAATTTGATAAGTATCCCGGTGCTAAAGAAATGTGCACAAAATGATGACTGACAGAAATGCTTATCATTTCCACTCGTATTATATGCCGAAAACAGAGTAAAAATAACACCTATTTAATTTTATAACCACTAATGCTGAAAATGCAACACGTGGATGCGTCTACTGTCAGATTTGTTTTTTGTGCAGATATCATGATCATGAACCACAGGAAATAAAGATAAAATGGGAACACAGAAACTTCCTAAACCTTCATTGTGTAAAGTTTATTTAATATGATATATTCTTTATCCAACTTTTCTCGATTTATAGAATTTCATGTATTCCTCATTGTCCCCGAGAAATTAAATTATGTGAAAATCTGACTAAAATGAATTAAATCCTGCACTTATACTTGACTGAACTTAACAACCAAACAGAAATACCTGACAAAATAAATAGTATTAAACTATCCAAGCTGTAACCATTTAACCCTTAAAATGTCTGTGGTGAGTGTTCCATATGCATGATTTATCTGAAATATTCATAAAAATGAAAAAATTTGCTTCTTTAGAAAAAATTCAAAATGTGCTGTGAAGATCTTGCATTTTCCATGGACATCTGAGCATTCTCAGTGCAGCCCCCCCCCCTTTATTTTCCTGACTTTAATTTATTCATTTATTTATTTTTACTGTGTTTTACTGAGTTTTGACAGTAACTGCTTTTTGGAGTTCAACCAGGTGCCAAAAAGCAGCTGAACTGATTTAGGAAAAAAGAGCTCAAAACAAAAACTACTGGTTCAAATACTTGTTCAGTGTGTTCCAACTCATGTTCAACATCTTTGATGTACATCCTGAGTGTCTTATTTAGCAAAAGCGAGTCAAATTTCACTTCCTCTTTGTCTTTTTCCATTATTACACCTCAGTAAAGCAAAAGTACTGAACAAAAGGAACATAAGCAGCTTTTATGACACAGAAACAGCTGTAAATTCCAAACATCCTGTTTCATTGAAATAACATCTCAGGGGTTAAAGGTTAATAACTGTGACCTGGTCCTGAGTCTGGGTACCTGTAGACCACTGAGGCTCCTCCTCCTGCCACCATGGTCCAGATTCTGCCGCGAGGGTTCAGCAGAGTGAGTTTAAGGCTGGCACCGCTCTTTGCATCCAGGTCAGCGATGTAAGCCTCCTGCAAAAGTCAAAGTGAAGGTTAATGAAGGGGTGAGAGGCTGGAGGGTAATGACAACCCCTGCCTCAGCCTGATGACAATCCTCACAAGAACCACTCCACCTGGATAAGATTTGTGTTAGTGTATGCTTTGTTTTTAAAGAGTCACTGGCTGCAGATATTGACTAAATATTAAGAGTGATGGGCGATGAGGTGCACGTCAGCGGTTGTTTGTGACAGCTGGTGGCTCCGAGGGAAAAAAAAAAAAATCTTCCAATCAAAGGCTCCTGCTGTCCCTCAGCTCGACTCCAGACTCACAACAGTCCAATTAGAGCAGACAGTCTGCTGCTCAGACAGCCGGGATGCATCAGCCAAAAACACACAAACAAACATCCTCTACACACACTTTTAATCCCCACATACTGGATTCATTCTGGAGCTCTGACCAATGTACTGGATTGACAGCAGGTACAGACGGTTTCAACCAAGCTTGTATTTTAACCCTTAGATGCATGATCTACCAGGAGCTATACTTTGACATGAGTTGACCCAAAAATGACCCCAAATAGAATGAATGTGTTTATGCTGTTGACTGTGAAAAATGTTTCAGTTCACTCGGGAAAAAATCTCTGTCTAGAAACAAGTAAAAATACTAATACAATATATTTTTGTGTGAATTAAGGGGAAAAAAATCTGCCAGTGGAACAAGTGAAAATTATCTTGAAATAAAATTTTCCAGACCTATTGTCTAAAAATAAGTACTTACAGTATATCTACTAGATATACTATACACTAGACTCGACTAGAACAGAATAGTTTATTTTCATTGCATTACAATAAATACAATGAGATAAAAGCTCTCCGTGCCATCTTTCATACTACATTATATACTAGAAATGAGAAAAATACAGTTGGTAAGATTTAGATTTTTCCCAGTGCATACAAATCTAAATTGCCTGATGTCAAAGTCAACCTTGAGGAAAACATGGAATATAAAATGATTAAAAAACTTTGACTTGCAAAGGTATTGCAAAAAAAACAAAAAAAAAAAACAAACAAGTGCCGGGGTCATTTTTGAAACCACTTGTGCATCTAAGGGTTAATACAGGTGATATTCATCTGTAGTACTCTAACAGTCAATGAAAACACATCACTTCACATGTTAGCTACAAATTACACTTTACACATTTGTGTAATTACACATTTGTGCCACTGTTCAAATATATATGGACTTGGCTATAAGTGTTTATAGAAGCTCAAAGTAAATGAAAAGGATATATCGAAATAGAGAAAAATTACAAAAATGTGACTTTTTCTGCAAAATATATCAGTAAATGAAGTATCTACAACCACTGACCTTTGTCAAATTACATGCATTTTGCACATTTTTAGTTAAAATCTGGTATTTTCCTATTTTGAATTTACTGATGATGTAAGGTAGTTGAAATAATTATTAGGCTACCCTTGTTTTCTTCAATTTCTTGTTCATTTTAATGCCTGGTACAGCTAAAGGTACATTTGTTTGGACAAATATAATCATCATAAGAATGCAATTTCAGAGCTGATATCTATCCATTTTCCATGATTTCAGAAAACAAAATCACTTCAGTTCTTACATCAATATCTATGATCAATATCTATTTTATCCGTTCTAGTCACATGATACATACTGGAGTCAGTACTTGATTGGATAACCATTGTTTTTGATGACTTTTGAGCATCTAACAATTTTTGTCAGTGATTGTAGATGTTCATAAAAGATCAGAAAATTCCAAAATTAAGATATGTATCGATAAGTTATTAAACATTTCAGATGATTTTGTTTGCCAGTGAATGTTCAGGTCATTGAGGGTTAAAATGCAACATCGTCTGACTGCGCAAGTGTTTTGTTTGTTGTGCTGGCTGTTCCCATCCTGGCACTTGTCTTCTTTGGAAGTGGGGAAAGAGGAGAGTGTCTTTTATGTCAAGTTCAGGGTCATTGTGTTTGAGTTTGGCTTTGAGTACAGAACATTTGTAAAATATAACCAATCCTTATTTCTAACCCAGTAACAATTATAAACAAATGGCATGTTTGTAACTTTTGGAAAATACAAAATCGTTCAAGTTAAATTCACTAGTTTCAGAATTCTTACACTTAACAGGTCATTCCTCCCCACAGTCATCAGACTTTAAAACATTTTACAGTGACCTCACCCCCCCCGTACCACATCATGTATATGTGCAACTGCAATGTAAACTATGTAAATGCCATTTAAAATTTATACTTTTAAGAATGCTTAATTTGACCTGCCTTATCTGGTACTGGTGTGTTGCATGCTGCTGCTGCCAACTGTGAAATTTCCCCATGGTTGGATCAATAAACTCTTATCTTATCTCATATTCAGACTGTTTTGTCGAGACGTCCGCTCCAAAATTTGGGTTTTCATTCAGTTCAGATGATACTAGTTGTCTGGGAACAGATACTAGATTCTGCAGAGAACGTGCAAATATGTATGAAAACTGTCTGAACATCAGTGCTATTATGCAAAATATATATCTGTGTTGAGTAAAATTAAGATAAACCTCCTATGCATTTGTATTACTCTCCATCTGGAAATGCTCATTTGTCTGTTTTGAACACTTGTTTTATTTTCAGCAACTAAATGTTTTGACTGAAGCGTTTCTTTTACTTAAACACACACCTACAGAGAAAAGAAAAACTTTGTGAACCTTGATATTTCCCATTTTTCTATGTGAATCAGTCACAGAATCAGTGATCTGCATCTAGTTACAAGCATCAACAAATACAATGGTCTTAACCTAATACCAAACAATTACAATACTATAATCATATCCCCAAACAAAGAGGGGAAATTATGTTGTTTTGTCTGACCGCTGCTCATAATCATCATCTCAACGTGTGTTATGTGATGATCCCATACCTGTGGGGTTCCAATTCTGTCACCAGATGGAGCTTCACTACTGAAATGTCACCATATCTTTGGAACCGTTTGTCTGAATGACCACATATCAACTAGAAATGAAAGGTAACGAGCTCAGCACGACTGATGTTATAATGCAATACCTTTACATATCCAAATTTTGCCACAAGGTAGAGCTTAATGACTAAATAAATCATTGCAATAACTTGAAAGATGTTCAGTTTAGTGATTCCATGTTTTCTATATGAATGAATTACATGGAGATGAAGAACAGATTTGATTTTGGATGATTTAAGATTTCTAGATTGCCCACAAGGGGGCGCTCAAAAGTTTAAAACAAGTAAATACTCTTGTTCATGTCTCTGGAACTATTTGTCTGATTGACCTTAAATGAAGTGCAAATGAAAGGTCATGACCTGGGGATGCCTGATGTCATGACATCATAACTGTATGGTTAAGGATTGGGGGCTTTCAGGGATATAAGCCTAGTTTATAATACACAGCTCTTAAACATTTATTATACTTATATGACAAATCAGTTCACATTTTATGACCAATTCATGTAGAAAAACAGGAAATTTGAAAGGGTTCACAGACTTTTTGTTGCCCCTGTATACAGAGTAAAACCACGGCTCTAAGGGTTTCTTCCCATCCTTCTCAAAAGCCTCCATAAGCATTTCCCTCCCTGGATTAAAACCTGATAAATCAGCAGCTCTGCCTCCTCAGTCCTTCCTCACCTCAGGATAGGCCTCCCTGCCGAAGGGTGGGGGGAACTCCACATCCCCCCACTTGGCCTTGCATATGTAGTCAGCAGTGGCATCGATCTTTGCTGCCATGTCCAGGACGTAGACTCCATCTTTTGTGACCACTGGCAGAAAAGAAAACACCATCAGCACAAGTGTTACGATCTGTACCCGAATAGCACCGAAACACAAAACAGGGATTTATTTTATTTTAAATCATGGTTTAACTTTTACTTATGCCACACAATCTTAAAATTATAAAAGATTACAATTAAGCATCTTTATCACTCCTGTTGCATTTGTAAATGGTTTAATATTTGCATTTATTACACAAGTGAACAGTAATTATCATCTAGTAAAATATTTTATCTGAAATGTATTTATCTATAATATAATATGTACATACTTAACATAATTTTGCATACCAATGTATAATAATAACATTAATAATAATAATAATAATAAAGTTTGCTGAAAATTTAAGGGGGGGAAAAAAGAAAGAAAAATCTGCCAATGGAACAAGTGAAAATTATCTTGGTAAGATTTCTTGAAATGAGATTTTCTAGATATATTGTCTAACAATAAGTTTTGTATATGTCACTGAAAAATTATTCTTGAGGCAAAATATGTTTTATTGCAAGTGTAATGAGATAGTTTGTTTTGAAATGAGAAAAATATACTTGGTAAGATTTCTATTTTTGCAGTGTAGGGTCCAAATACACAAAAAATGAACCAAAGACTAATAAAAGTAGGTTTAGCATAATATGACCACTTTAATGTGTAAGTAGACATGGAGGTTTAAAAAAAGAGCACCGAGTCCAGGCCCAGGTGACCCATAACCTTCATGCTGATGCTGCAGGAGGAAGTGAAGATGAGGAGGAGCTGCTGTGACATCAAAGTATGAAAACAGAGTCTCTACATCCCCGATCGAGAGGAACAGCTGCCACAGGCCATGTACTGACGCCAAATTGCTTCTTTATATACACATCAAACAGTAACTGCATAAATTATTCAATTATTTCCTCCCTCAGTGTTTAAAAATGAGCCTGAATTAACTTCCTCTTCCTTTTATAAAGATGTTACATAATGAATTGATGTTTTTCTCTGGAATTTCCATTTGATGGCTCCTTTTCAATTTCAGAATCTGATCATATAGTTATGATTCTGTGTTGCAGTAAAGTGTACAGGGCACATCAGTAGGATTACTTGTTAAAACATCAAGGAAAGTGGATATGAGGAAAACAAACGTACCTAATGGGTTGATCTCCAGGTAGGTGAAGAAAAGGTCTTCGTACAGGTTAAAGAGTCCAACAATAAAGCTGGCCAAGACTCTGCAGGGAGACAACACAGGAGTCTTTTTCAAAGATGTAGCTGTGCAACCTGAATTATTTGGCATTATGTTTTACAATATGCAAATACAGCATAGGATGGTGAGTTTATGTGCATAGAATTTCATCTAAGGCGAACAGCCTATTTATTTATTTATTATGTTTCATTGTATTTTTATCTTAGTATTTTATTTTTTATTACATTTTATTACTCACAAGGAACGGCAGAGTTATGTTTTCACCAGGGTTTGCCTGTTTGTTTGTAAAGGTAACTCAGAAGGTTATGGACAGATTTAGATGACATTTTCAGGAAATGTTGATACTGGCACAGGGAACAAATTATTAAATTTTGGTGGTGATTTGGTGGCTGGGGGGGGATTGCATGTCCTTCATTTGGTAGGTCGAGGCAGACTGGCACTTGCGGAAATTAAAGTAAAAACTATGGCTCATTTAGGTCATGGGGTGGGGTGTCTGCCTTGGTGGAGTCTGCGCTCTCCGAGTGCTTTTATAGTTACATTGATTTTACTGTACAGCACTTTGGAAACCTTTGTGTTTGTTTAAATTTATGCTTTACAAATAAAAATTGATTGAATTGGCTGTAGTATATCATGAATACATATACAGTCCATTTGTCCTCATGGGAATTTGACATGGAACAAAATCAGACTGTATTTTTGCATTTTATTCCAGCATCAGCAATCAAACCAAACATGTGAAGGAAATACAATTTCAATTATTATTTCCATCCAATTTAAACCAAGACAAACTACAGACAATATAATCAAAGGATTGTTAAGGCTGAGCTGGACAGGAAACAGTAGCGACTGAAAAAAATCTAATTTTCTGCCTCCTTCACATGTCAAAACAGAGCAGTGAGGAGTGGGGGGTTTCAGTATGAGGAGGAGGAGAGGGGCGGCAGTATTTTTCTTTGCTGCCCTGGCTGTCAGTTATGTAGGCAGCTCAGAGCCTGTTGTCAGATCTAAGTCGGGCCCCGTTGGGAGAAAAACCACTACGGACCGCGGGTGACTCAGCGTCCCTTGTCTGTTTCTGATGGATGGTCTGGAAAAACCGGCCAAGAACTGCTTTTGTTTCCTGCTCAATGTGCGAGGGGAGGGCAGGAAGATGAGAACGTGGGGGTGAGGAGGTGAGCAGGGTTTGGCAGAGTGTTTACTAAAGAGGCTTCTTCAATGTCAGCCAAGACAGTCAGTCCAGCTACTGACGACTGTCACCACAGAGGGGGGGTTGGAAGGGGTGAGCCGCCGTATCACAGCCATCAAAATAAATGGACATGCTCCGAATGAGGTTGGAGAAAAAAAAAATGAAAAAAGCTGGGGGCGGAGGCTGATGGAAGAGAGGTGAAATGATGGAGGAACGGAGGGGGTTTGTCATTTGTCTAATGGACGTCCTCCTCCACCCTTTGACAAGATCCTCCAAAAGACCCAGGCGCACGACTCAATCTCTCAAAAAAAAGGTTTTATTGACAAACAAAAAAG
>JAPTYR010000030.1:17516777-17530583 GCA_029814505.1 Siphamia roseigaster | reverse complement strand
GAGTGGTATCGGCCGCAAAAAATTCATATCTGTTGATCACTAATAAAATAGTTAATGAAAGAAAGTTAGGAGCACTGCAAAAAAACTGTGGCTTTGACAATCCCAAAATCGTGTGGTCTGAAATTGCGATTTTCGGTTCAAAGTTATAGATTGCTCAGACACAGTAGGATTAATTTATTATCGATTTGTGACCCTTGTCATTAAATAATAGTATTGATTCTCCTTCCATATTGGCTTCCTGCAGGTTTAATCGCTTTCAGTTTTCTTTTTTCTTTTTTTTTTTTTTCCACCGGCTCTCTCCCAGGTTTGTAAAATTGAGCCTTCGGGTCCTTTTCACGGCACCCTTCACCCACTCGGAGCCGATCCACTCAACAGGCCTGCCCCTATAAACAAACACATCCACAGCTCGCAGCTGGTCATCCCCTTGGCAACAGTGAATCTGGAAGAAGCCGTTCGCTCCACTTTTTTTTTTTTTTTTTTAAGTGTGTCTTTGTGAAGGGCCTTCAGCGATGGAGCCAGGGTACTTGAGTCGTCCACAATGCTGCCGGCTGAATGCTTATTTCATTTTCTGAACAAAAATGCAAATACACCTTCCTCCTCCTCCTGTTGTCCCCCCTCCCACCTCCAGAGCCCAGTGCAATTCGCCATTTGAAAGAGATTAATTTTATCATGACTGCTGATTCGTTGTCTATCCATGACAGAAATGAAATAGTCTGTGTTTTCAGCGCTCTAATCTGCGGGGGTTAAAGCCGACATGAATTGGGTTAATTAGCGTCTGTGCTTCGTGTCAAATCTTTTTAGTTTCAGCTTCCAAACAACCTAGAGCATTTTTCCAGTTTTAACCGTTTGTGTGAATTATTGCCACAAAAACAAACGTTAAAGTTGAAGGTAAGACACCGAAACTCACACTGTTGTAAATTGGTAATAATAACCCCCGCCCTCCCCCACAGCCTCCGTTCTCCTTAAAAACAAAACAAAAACAAAAACAAAACAAACTGGATTTGGCTCCGTAGAACCTCCTCTGAAAACGCTGTCTTTTGTTCTCCACAGATTCCAGGCAGCAGACCGGTTTGCTGGGAGCGCCTCCCTCCTTCCACCCATCCCATAATCCAAGGTGAGTCGGCCACTTTGGTCTGTTCTGCTCGACCAGAATTTCCTGGCAAGTAAAGTTTGTCAACATTCTCACTCCATCTAAGCCTCTGGCCCCTTGCACCAATGCTTGTCAGCCGTTGAAATTAAACGTCAGTCGATATTCCCATTTTGGTTGGTGAATTTTGATGTTGCAAAAGGGTATTAAATGAAAAAATGGAACAATCAAAATCCACTTGCTTTTTAATACTGTTCAAAAAGATTCAGACTCGTATAGATAAGATGCTTTGCCATTATACAAAATGTACAGTGAAACTTTGGTGCACTATCAGGATACAGACTCATAAATAGTAATAAATAGTGTTAACTCCAAACATATATATAGTCTGTGCCCCGCCCACATCATACTATTGGACAGAAATTGACGCGTGTGGTTACTAACCGAAACGCACACACGTGTGTGTTTGGTTATGGACAGAAAAGCACGGCTTGTGCCCAGTTACCAACCGAAACACACGGCACATGCCCAGTTTGGAACTGAAACGTATGGTATATGCCCAGTTACAAACCGAAACACACAGTGTGTGCCTGGTTATGGACCGAACTACACGCGAATCATATCGTGATGTGCCACTCATGTATCTTTAATATATCAGATTGTAGATGCTGTATCGAGATGCCTATCGTATCAGCCTTACAACTAAAATTCCCAACCCTAGTGCCAATGTATGCAGTGCAATGTACGGGACAGTGCAAAAATAAAAATATATCATAAAATGTTTACATAATGGCCACATGTGTCAGTACTGCACACACAGAACCTTCAAATATTCAGCTCATTTACAGACATGAGGTTTGTGTTGAAGTCTGGTTTGTGCTTGGAGTTAGTTGTTCCTGGATTTTTAATTCAGCTCATTGTTTTGTCCTACAGCCTGTTCACAGACACCCCCATAGTGGCATTGATTCTAATTAGCCATGAAAATCCTCACTTTTCTCTCAAACTCCAGCACAAACTTCATGTCAACATAGAAGCACGGTTTATGTCAATGATGTCAAACTCATACTTTCCAGCCCAATCAGATCTCAAGTGGGCCAGACCAGAAAAGTAATAGCATTATAACCTATAAATACTGACAATTTTTTTCTTTGTTCAAGTGCAATAAAATTAATTATGAAAATATTAAACTATCCTTTCCCAAAAAAGTGAAAAACAATAAGTGCAGTTTTCACAATATTATGCCTCAGCTTATCATGTGTACATGTGATTACACACAATGTTAAGCAAACATTTAGCAACAGGTATAATATTGTTAAAAATTCAGAGCTTGGAAGTAAAATAAGAACGTCTCATTTAATGTCTCATTTGCCTGGGTCATTGTTCTTCTTGTTCTTCGAGGTTCAACTGGACTAGCTTTGTTTCAAAAGATCAAAACTAGTCCAGCTGAAAACCTAGAAAAATATATAGGCTATTATGCTATTACTTTCAATCATATTGGAATCTGAACTAAAATGAATTCAACATTCAACATCGATTGTTCATATCTTCAGTGTAATTTTTTTCACTTGAAAAATTCATCCTGCTGGCCAGATTGGACCTTTTGGTGGGCCAGTTTTGGCCCCCAGGCCACATGTTTGAGACCCCTGGTTTACATAACCCGATTTGTTTGGAAAATCCTCTGTCTAGAATATGTGATTCATCTTGGATGAGGAAAAAATGGTTTGAGTGAAGTGTTGTTTTTTTTTTGTTTGTTTGTTTTTACATTAAAATCTGTTGGCCACACAATCGCATTCCTTTACCAGGACAATTGGAATGCCCACTTGAGCTCAGAAGCATCTTAACCCTCCACTGTTTTCTCAATGAAAAACTCAAAAAAATGTTTGTAATTTATTCTTTTTGGGGGGGCAAGGAGGGGGAGTGTTTTTTCTTGTTAAACTCGTGAAACGATAATGTATCTAAAATGTAGCCTTACAATGGACTAAAGTGATCACAAACTGCATAAAGTGTTAGTCTGTTACCTGTAGACACCTAGTATCATATATTACAGTTTTAAGTCCTTATTTATATCTGACACATGCTTTTGTGTACAGAACCTGAAAGAAAAACGTATCATTAGCTTCATAGCACAATTTCATAAGTCATATATTTGGTTAAATGGTGATATTTGCATAAAATGAAGTGACCGTGTCAGGAGGGTAAAGTATTATATCACAATTTGGCTATAAATATGACTTGGCTAATTATGCTATGAGACTAATGATATTATGGTTTCTTATTTATAGTTGTCGCATGTGCTTTTTATATATGACTTATTAAAGGCAAACACAAATTGTTAGCCTCAAAGCATAATGTCCTAAGTCATATTATTTGTCAAATTCTAATATTTGCATCAAATGAAGCAACACAGTTCAGAGAGTAAAGTATTATATTACATTTTGGGCGTAAGTATGACTGGGTAATTATGCTATGAGGCTAATGAAATGCTAATAAAGGACTACTCCTCATAAGGCAGTAGTGTATTACCTTCTTTGCACTGCAGTACATGTATAAAATGAAAGAAAAGGACAAAACTTTGACATTTATTTGGAATTTGTAAGAACTAATCACGGTCTCGGATCCCCTGTTTGGCCTCCTGCACATTTCCAGTCTTCCCACACCAGCGCTCCACCTTCCTTCCTTCCTCCCATCGGGCGCCTCTGCTGCTACCGAATTAAGACTTTTCCCCAACGCTCTAAAACAAATTTCTCTCGAGGAGGTTTGTGCAACTTAATGAGGCTTCACTAATGCAGCCGGAGGTGGCGGCGACGTTCCCTGCTCCGCCGCCGCTCGGTCCACACAGACCACCTATTGATTGTGGCTGCAGACCTCTCCAAGTCCTAATCAGGTTCAACTTTTCAGGCCCATTGTGGCTTGCTGTCACCTCGGGTCAGTAGTTATTAGCAGCGACTGAAAACAGTTTCTTTAACTACTCGGGACCGGACCAAATGAAATGCAGCAGGAACTCGAAGAGAGGGGATTACGGATTCCAGCGCTCGGTTAAGTCCGCCGCTAGTCTGTGTGTGACATGGTTCAGTAATGAGGGATGGGGCTGCCGCTCTTAGTATCCTCTGTCTCTATTGTTACCGAGAAGAGACTTTAATATCTCTGCAGGATGGAAATGCACACACGCACAATCCTGCCTCATCGTCTCAGGGATGAAAGCGATCCAGAGCCATATGTGAATATGCCTCATTTCATAGCGCCGTGTCTTTTATGTGCATCCATGTTAAGTCATCTGAGAGAGGCTGATTCATCCCTTCGAGGGCTTGGTAAACGCCAGTCGATGGGGACTTTAGGGAGGTCACTTCAAAGCAGAATCTCACACTGAATCCCTTTAAAATGAATCAACTCTGGAGGTGCTGACATTTGACCTGTAAATAGAGACGGAGTAAGAGGAGAACAAATGGGAAAAGTAGCAAATGTTGGCATCGCGATGAGAATTGCACAATATTGGGAAATGTAGGAAAAATGTGAACGTGGACGTTTGAGCAGAAGTGATTGTACCTGGTTTAAGCCTGTCGACAATAAACTAACGTATAACTATATATAAGTGTATCTGCAGTTGGACATGAGCGTTCAATTTGGGCTGAAACCCAAGTGTATTTTTGTCATTTCTGATTCATATATCTCATCATGTTTAATAAGACAGAATCACCTTAAGAGTAGTTTTTCAGTGAGATATAAGAACTGATTTATAGACCATAGATCTTGAAAATCTTATTACGTCATCTTACGAGATAATTTTCACTTGTTCTATAGGCAATTTTTTTTTCTTCTTAATTCAAGATTGTTTTGCATAAGTCGAGCTAAAGAAAAATGCCAATGGAACAAGTGAAAATTATCATGACAAGAAACAAAAAAAAAATTGCCTTTTTAACAGTATCGTGATACATCATATTGTGATCCTAGTATTGTAATTTGTATCATATTACCACATTCTTCCCAATACACATACCCCTAGTTGTAGGATTTTCAAAAAGATTTCCACACATAATTAAACTTCTGCTCAGGTCTATGAAATGCACAATTGTGCTCATAAGTGTACATACCTCAGCAGAATTGGTTTCTCTTTTGGTGTTTTTCAGGGAATATGAAAACCTTTTCCTTCACTGATGGTTAGTGGTTTGGTGAAGCCATTTATTATCCAACAAATGTGTTTGCCCTTTTGAAACTCTACTGGCAACAAAAACTATCCAAATGACCCTGATCATAATTTTACATATCCCAGTTCTTCATCCTGTGTATTGGCTCCGCCCCTTTAAAATCAATGACAGGTGGAAGCCTTCTGTGGTAGTTGTGAATCAGACACTTTATTTTCTCAGATGGTAACGCTGCCCATTTCGCTCCACCTGCCCACTCCATAAAGGCATATATTATCATAACTGTAATTTTATGTCTATATCATTAGGTATATCATTTGTTTGTTTTGAAGACACACATTAGTCTCAAAGCAGTGAAGAAAAGCCTCTAACAGCTCTGTTCCATTATTAATATCCTGTTTTGAAGTACAAGATCAAACTACAGGAGAGTTGTCAAGGTTTATGATAATGGTGGTTCCGTCACTGATTTTGGTAACTATTAACTATTTGGTACTATTAATGCGGTCAGATTTCACCAAAAACCACTTTTATTAGTTAAGTTCAAAAATTTTGAATTTGAAGCCTCCTGGTGCTGTGAAGCTATTGTTATAGTCATTAGAATCAATTTATTTGCCATTTGCAGAAAAAAAAAAAAAACGCATTGGAAATGGGTTGCAAGAGCCCAGTAAATGGTACATAAGACAGTTAAGATAAAAAGATAATTAAAAATCGCATAATAATTTTTTAAAATTATATAAAAAGGGAAATTTAAAAAAAAAAAGACAGGTGCCCCCTTGGATTGACTGACACTCACTTGGATAAAGTGCATGAATATAAGTACAAAAAATAAAACAAACTTCAAATATTGTTAAATATATGATATGGCGTTGTTAAGGCTATGCACAGCACTGGGAAAGAAACTACTGACAGACCGAACATTGGAACATTTTATGGAAAGATAGTGTCTGCCAGATGGAAATGGAACAAAAAGACCAATACCAGGGTGACCAGTCGGGTCATTTACAAAACCTAAAGAACAATTTAGAAACCTAGATCTTTACAAAATATCAAGATCTGCCAGGTCAGCACCAGATTTCATAGTATCAGTCATACATCTTCCCTCCTGCACCTGAGATTCTTCAAATTACAGATATCACCTCACATACATTTCTTGTTTAGTTAGTTTTGATGTGAGTAAGTTGGATATTAACTAAACATCACTATTTCTTTTATTAGAATTATTGTCAATACTTTCGCTTTTTTTTTTCTCTGTGAATGTATATAAATCCAAACTCAAAGTGCTACAGAAAAAGTGAAAAACACAAAACACAATCAGGAAATAATTAAACATTACCAAGTTTTGATTCTTATACAGGGTCCAAATTCCTTGAACATAAAATCTATCCCTACCTGTGGTCTTCAGTAAACCTCCCTCACATCATTGTCAGGAGACATTGCGTATACTCTTGTCTGTGAATATTTTCATGCAGACGAAATGTAACTATTACCTTCCTGATTTAATGTCAAAAAGGTGTTGGTTATGGGTGCTTCCGTTTAAATCCTTCATAGAGGAGGAGAGTGTCCTCCTTTTACATTGATGTTCTATCAGACAGCAAATTTACAATAAATATACATATCAAAATAAAAAAAAAAAATGGAAACATAATGAACTATCATCACAAATCAACACTTTACATTCCAGTAAAATGTACAATGCAGCAATCTGTGAATGGCAACATCAAACATAAAACCTGTGACAACGAAAGGAAGGGCGACTGCTTGGCGACGGAGCCGCTGCAGCATCGCCACGGCAACCTTCTGTGGTGTGCTTCGGCCGTTTTCTATGGATAAGTCTAGCTCCAGCTGTTGTGAATTTAAAAAATGTTCAAGTTCTCCTATTGGCTTATGACAAGGAGGCATTATCAGTGCGAATTTGTAGCAGCCAACCGTCAGACAGTGTGCCTGACGGATTCTTCAAAGAGGGGGAGGGGCCACTTGCTCAGTGACTTCCTTCAGAAATCATTAAGCAAGGTAGTAACTTTCATGCATACCACTCCAGCAGTAAGTTACCAAGAGCCTGGTAATAGCTTGCTCATTGCTCAGATGCAACTTACCGGGATGGAACTTGCGTGGATCCCTAAAATGCTCTGACACACTAGCTGCACAATCTCTCCTTTCCTTTCACACAAATCTTAGAAGAGTTGGACCAGTGTAGCGAGCCATGATTGACTTTCAAGTTTCTTTCATTCTGAGAGAAGAGAACCTAATCCGAAACCAGAAAAAGTATCGCCTCTGCATGTTCTTGCTAAACAGGTGTTAAATCATTTGGTGCGTGTGGTCATTGGGTTGCATTCATTCAGTCAATGGCATAGACAGGAATCTGACTCGCACTCGGTCAGTCATTAAATACAGATGGTGGGTTGGGGGGAGGGGGTTGACATTGTTGAGGAGTCCTGATGTTTTAACTGTTTACGGAAAAGAATCCAACGATTAACCGAACTGGAAGAAGAAATTTCCTGGTCCAGACGCTGTAAAAAAAAAAACAAAAAACAAACATCAATCACTGAAATCCATTTGATATTTTTGGGAGGAAAATTAAAATAACTTTTTTTCTTTTAACTGCAATGAGACTTACCTTCAAAACTAAATCCACCTGGGCCTCCAAAGAATGCCTTGAAAATGTTGTTGGCATCAAAGTCTAGTAGTGAGAGAAAAAAAAAAAGAGACAAAGGTAGAAATCAGCATTGATCCAGGAAGCTTTCGGTGCCGTGATGGGTTTTTGTCACAACTTGATGTTAAAACTACATTTAAAAAAAATAAAAATTTTTACACCTACAGCGTGGAGATACAAACACAGAGACAAAACAAATCCAACTCCCAGTTTCAAAATGCTTACTTCGAGGGAAATATTTATTTCAATTTAAACAGAGACATAAAGACATGATTTTTGTGTAGATATGGGGATGAAAATATTTGTATGTCAGTGCATTTTGTTTGGATTCCCCCCTCCCTTCTTCCTCTGATGGGATAATCATTGTTTTGGTGAGGCAATGATTATTTATGTACTTAATAATATTGTAATACATGATTTAGGGAAAAGGAGTGGGATCATATTATGAAAATAAATTAACAATAATTTAATAAATGCAATTGATTATTAAGAATTTACTTCTTCCTACTCCTTTATGGATTTGTAAACAGCCAAAAATTAGTTTGCATTATAGTATAAATTCCTTTTTTGTGTTTGATGTCTTCTATAATTTGCTTTGTTGGTTGTTTAGTTCTTTTTCCCCTACGTCCTTAAATAAAGCATTCATTCATTCTATTGGGGCTGATACAGTTTCATTTCTCTCCAGATGGGCAGAGAAATCTGTTTCTTCAGCATCAGTGCTGAGTCGTATGATAAACCGTGCAGTCAGGATGCACCACCTGAACTCAGAATGTGGCTCATCAGCATCAACATGGCCCGTGCTGCCTCTGTTCACCTTGGGAGCTACCGTACCACCCCAAGGTCCGCCCAGATGCTAACCTCCCATGTTCATGCCGTCATCCTCTAGATCCTGTCCGCTGTCGTAGCGAGACTTCTTTTTTGGGTCCGAGAGCACACTGAAAGCTTCACCCACTTCCTTAAACTTTTTCTCCTCTTCCTTCTGAACTTCAGGACTAGCTCCACTGTGACGATCTAGAAGGGAAAGTGAGAAGAAAAATTATTTGCTCCGAGACATGACTTCACACAGGGTTATGCAACTGAAAGAACTGTAATTTAGGGCACCTGGGTGGTGTAGAAGGGCCCTTTTGCGGTAAGCTTTCTTGATTTCATCTTCAGTGGCGTTCTTATCCACCCCGAGCACTTTGTAGTAATCTTTCCGTTTGCTTTTCTTTAACTCCAGCTGAGCATTCTTCAGGAGGTGCTTGTGTTCTACAGCAGAGGACAAAAATAATGAGTGCAATTGAGAAGCTACAGCGACACCTGATATATGCTGCAATGTGGCGATGTAACAGCAGAAAAAACAGGTCACTGTGTGATGTTAACAGTGAAATGAAACACAAGGAGGAGTAAGCATCTGCTGACAGCTCAGCAACTCCAGTCCATTCTCACCTTTTGTCTTCTCTGTCTGGTAAACCTTCTCATAGTCTCGAACTGCCTCCTCATACTGTTCTGTGTCCATGTAACTGCAGCACAGAGTAAACAGGTGTTTCGTTAACCAGGTAAAATATCTGTGCACATAATAATGAACATTTTCCATACCTGCAACCATTGTATAATTAGTCAAGTTAAAAGACCAAAGCATACCACTGTGCTCTCCGTAAATAGGCCTTGATGTAGGTCTCATCCAGTTTAATGGCCTTCGTGCAGTCTTCAATGGCCTGTTCTAGTTTCTTCAGCTTTCAAAGAAAAAAAGGAAAAAGTACATCAGTGCACGATAGCGAAAGAGGCGTCGTCCTGGCCTAATTTTGTTCATCAGACTAGGGAAAATATGAAATGGCAAGAATGTCAAAACTAAAAAAAGAGAGAGAACTCTGCATGAATCTGTGCATTAGCTGCTGAATTCCCTAAACAGAAATGAGTAACTGTTCTTTTTCCTGCGAGGAATCATAAGGGGAATGACCCACAGTTAAACAACCTCTCCGAGAATTAATATATTGGAATCATACATTATAATAATGTAAATGTCATGAAAGTATGACGAAAGATGACAGTAAGCATTTAAAAAGCATTTGAGTGCACGTTAATATGCTTACTTGTCTCAATGAAGAGAACAGTATCTGACAAGCAATTTCATTTAACATTCCCATAGCTTAGCACAAAATACTACAGAAGATCTGTTCTGTGAAAATGACTCACCTTAGATCCAACAGTGGCTCTATTACAGTACAGCTTGGCATTAGTCTTGATGTTATTGGGGTCTATTGTTAGAGCTTCAGAGTATAACTCATAGGCTGCCTCAAAGTTTCCCTCCTTAAATGACTTGTTCCCCTCCTCCTTCTTAGCTTTCAGCGCTTTGGCATTCTGGGGAAAGAATTCACAGAAAATAACTTTTAGAGTTAGTCTGATGTGTTTTAGATCCATTTGTGTGTGCAACAGTAGTTGTGTACCGATGAGTGCTGCTACTGTTTGATAAATGAATCAATAACATTCATTACTCACTCTGCATGCCAGCCGAGCTTTGTCGTGGTCAGGAGCCATACGCAGGGCCTGAACAAAGAACTGGACAGCCTTGTCAATGCAGTCCTCATAGTACAGACATAGACCACGCACGTATAGTGCATCCGCATTAGTAGAGTCCATTCGCAGAATGTCACTGTATGGTATCAAATAATTAACAAACACATAAATGACCAAACATGGCAGCTGTATTAAGATCACTAAACAACACCTCAACACCCCAAACATATTCTGCAGACCCTTGCTGTTATATTCCAATTATATACAGCTGGCGTGTTGACCTACAGGTTTAAAATGTGGTATTTTTTATGCTGTTGTGTATTCGGGAATGCTGTCCAGCAGTCACCGCCAAAGACATTCTGGGTATAGCAACATGATTGTAAGACTATTGTACTCCAAATCTCCCAAAAATATTAGTCCTATCAACTTGCAGTTTTTGCTAGTCTGTTCCTTGATCTAAAATACATATGTATACCAAACTGCAACAGTCAGCTCTTTCTGAGATTTGTCTGAATCCTGAGACACACATACACACATGCAGAGGCCACTTGGCTTTAATAATATAGATAAATGATGAATCTAAAACTTCACTCACTGACTTACCTGGCTACTGACTGAGCCTCAGGGTAGCGTCCCAGAAGAGCTAAACATTCTGCCTTTAGGATCTTAAATCTATGACAGGCTGCGGCACACTCCAAGGCACGATCCATGCAAAAGACGACCTAAATACAACCCAGTTGAAGTATCAATTACATGAAGCAGCAATTACTGGTGAAAAAGAAAAAGTCAAATGAATCCAAAACAGCTATTTACCATTCTGAAGTCTCGCTTCTCAAATCCAATCTCTGCCATTCTCTCATATTCAAGGATTGACTCTGCATTCTTCAACTGAGAAAGGATTTTGTGATCAGTTATAATGTTGATGACTGAACTAGCAGCACACTGCTTTACAGCTACTGCTGTCCTCCCTTTTGTGACACACAGTACTTAAAAAATGAGGTCAATGCAAGCAGCAGTTTGTCATTGAATAAGCTAAAAGTTGTTTACCAAGTTTCTCAAAGGGTGTTAACACCAACACTGGTTAATCTCCTCTTAACCCGCTCAGTATCAGACTTTTGCACTTTAATTGAACTAGCATGGCCAAAGCTTAACTGATAGCGGATAATCATGTGAGTTGTCAAATCAGAAAGCCAGCTAACCTCCTGCTGTGCCTGGCTGTTGTCAGACTCCATCTCCAAAACCCTCTGGAAACAACGACTGGCCGCCATAGCATTGCCAAGGGACAGGTGGCACTTGCCTTCTCGCAAATGGCCCTGTGGGAGAAATGCACTCAAAAACTGAATATACAACTTGATTTAGTATAGACTTACTTAAATCTGAATTGGATGCTTAAATAGTGTGCTTTTACTCCTTCTTGAAAGTTTCAACCCAAATCTCAAAGTGCATTTCATGTGTCATTGTAAGGTGACCCAGTAACGAGCTCTGCTATACAGTAGAGTATGCTTTGCCATTTTCTTAGTTGATAGATGTAACTCCACCTCTTTACTGGTAATTATCTTGTCAGTTGCAATGTATTGTGTCTTGCAACATACCTTTGTGAAACTGTTGTCTAGTCGTACTGCTTGCTGGGAATCCTCTAAAGCCTCTCTGTACCGACACAACATCATTAGTGTTGCTGCTCGGTTACCATAGTAACTTGCATTCTTTGGACACATGTCTGCACAAAAACACAAGTTATTGATATAGCAAAAAAGTATGTCCAGAAAATGACCACCATCCCATTGATTACCAGCAGTGCTTATGATACTACCATATTTACCTATGGCCTTGGTGTAGTAGTTGAATGCCTCTGCATAATCCTTCTTAATATAAAAGGCATTGCCTTGCTCTTTGAAGCCCTCTGCCTCCCTATGAAAAAGATGTTGAAAACACACACAAAAAGGGTTAAAAGATGTTTTAGTAAACTCTGAGATGAGTCACTAAAGAGACAGCATGTCTGCAATTGTCTCCTGACAAGTTCTTTTTCGGATCACAGGTGGGCGCTCAACTTGTGTCTGTCAACGTCAAATTGTTGTAACTATAATTAACTATAATGCTGTGACCACCACAATAACTATGCATGTCCAAAACTGTGAATGACAAAGTACATCAGAGCTTCCTGGCCACCGTTAGCTAAACATAGAAAGAGCCAAACCAGCAGGGCATAAGTGTCTACTCCTATCAAACATGTTGCTATTTTGTGAAGCTGACAGTCAGAGCAGAGCCAGGAACATATGACACCACGCTGTGGGCAACTGCCATTACTTATTTTGGAAGTCTTTCATGTTTTACCTCCCTAACGCAGTATGAGTGATAGGTGCTTAAGGAGCTACGCCAGTACTTCACGAATAATATAATATTACACACTTAAAATCCATTCTTTTGGGCAGGATATCCATTACCCTCGATGGTTAGGTTATCAATTCAATATAGAGTGCTTAACTCTTGCATAGAGATGAAGCACCAAAGCTAGTTAGGTAAGAGGGGTACCACTGAGCTAACGCAGTCCGGGGCCAAATTTAGCTAAACAGTTAACGATAGCACGCTAGTTGGCGCGCATTGTGCGACACCATGCGACAAAACAGACACAACGAAAGTTTTAATCACAGCTATCACTTATACACGTCGTTATCTATACATGTTTGTCGCTGACAGCAACGCTATAATTCTCCATACCTTTCCATTTCTTCGTCACTGAGCATTTCCATGTCAGGGTCCATGTTCACAGCATCACAGTGCTCCGTCGCCATTTTGCCGTCAACGAAAAGGGGCGGGGCCTGATACTGCAGTCCGTTGTTTTTATATTCAAAATAAAATGTGCCCTTGAGTCTATATATTTAAATTCTTGTTTCTCTTTTGTGATCAGATGGTAAAATTCCAGCCATCATGTTTACTTCAACTTTATTGCCACACTGTCAGTAGAGCATGTACTCCAAATAATGGGTGTTATGTTTCCTCATGTACTGATACAGAAATAGCAAATAAAATACAGAAATAATTAAATACAAACAGAGACAGTAGCACTATATATTTAATAAAAAGCAAATGATGTGTCAAAATCCTAAAGTTGTTTACGTGTTGAAAACAACAAAATTTATTTTGAAAATTCTCCTCAGCTTGATTAATTTAGCGAAGTGCCGTAAGCCTGATAGCTGGCGCAAGGCGCAAGCTGCTTTAGCTCGTTAGCCAAAACATTCATGTCATTTCTAGAGTTGAAATTTTATTTAAAATCCTAAGATCGAACACATTTAGGTTTATTGTCCCTGAATCACAGAAACCGCCCAACATTATTTAGAAATACAAGTGACAGGAAGTAGAATTCGCACACGTCGCACAAGCCGGATTTCCGGCTCTTACGTACTCTGTAAACAGGAAATAATTTGTCAGGAAAGGTA
>JAPTYR010000030.1:17121661-17134726 GCA_029814505.1 Siphamia roseigaster | reverse complement strand
CCTGAAAATGTCAGCAAAATCCACCCATAACTTTTTCAGATATGTTGCACACAGACAGTCAAATAGACAAACAAACGCTGGCAAAAACAGAATCTCCTTGGCAGAGGTAATACATTAATAATAAAAATAAATCAATAAAAAAGTCTAGTCTACTTACAAATTAAACAGGTGTATTTAAAATACATGAACTAATATGAGAAACACCTAAACAGACATGAACTCATCCAACACAAGCATGTACAGCTAATAGCACAAATCAAACATCCATCACACTGTCTGCACTAAATGTCATGTCTCATGTCCACTTAATAATAAGCATTTAAATAACATATAAAAGTCAACTTTTCCAGCACTTCCAAGCATAAAAACTGTTCTGCACATTCTTTCTAAATTGCAGCGTTTCTTCAAAGGTGGATGTTAACGTACCTGCAGACGGACCACGGTGTGAAAGCATGTGACACCTTCAAACAGGATACGAAGGGAAAGGAAAAGAGATGGAGCTGAAGGCAGAGTGAGAAACTGAACATGTGGCGTGTGTGTTCAGTGAACTTGTATTGTGTTGTGTTGAAAAGGCAGTGACGGTCCTGAGGCTGTGGTCAAACAGTAGCTGCTCAGTCACGGAACCAGAGCCACAGCCTCTGCAGTGGTGGCTTCACACATGGATTCACCTAACAACCATTTTTATAAACAAAACTGGGACTCGGATGGGGTGGAAATGATTCCTCCAGCTGAGAAAGAGGTGACATCCCACCCCTTCCAGTAACAGGTATTATAATAATAATAATAATAATAATAATAATAATAATAATAATAATAATAATAATAATAATAATAATTAGATTGTAAGTACTACAGTCAACATGTACAATTCTAATATTTTTTTTGTTTTGAATATTGTAGTTTCCTGTAAAAGTGCTGAGACAACAGACATTCAAACACATAAATACACAGACCACAAACCAATTACTAAAGTCAAATACAAAATTAATATGTCAACTGATTTTCATAATTAACATAGTAACATTAGCATAAAGCATTTCTTGTGCTCCAGTGAACTGAAAAATTTTGTTTGGGAATTTTGGGATGAACTTTTGGCTTTCTGCATCTTTTACTTAGCGGCTAACTAGTTTCTAGCTAGCTAACATACCTGTCACTGTTAACCACAGTTGCTGATCATATCTAACTAATTTCAATTGCTAGTGTTAGCTATGATTGCTAATGTGATGTTTTGTTTTTTTGGTGTGTGAGTGTATTTCTGACTAGCTAAGATTACCTGTAATCTTTAGCCACAGTGGCTAATGATGCCTAGATAAAATCAGCTATTGGCCAGTGTTAGCCATGTTTGCTAATATGACATTTTTCATTTTGTATCTTTAAATGTATTATTGGCTAGCTAACATACCTGTCATTGTTAGCCACAGTTGCTGATGATATGTAGCACATTTTAATTAGTGTTAGCTATGATTGCTAATGTGATGTTTTGTTTTTTTGTATGTGAGTGTATTTCTGACTAGCTAACATTAACTGTGATATTTAGTCACAGTTGCTGATGACACCTAGCTAATATCAGCTACTGGCCAGTGTTTGCTAATATGACATTTTTAAAATTTTTATCTTTAAGTGTATTTCTGGCTACCTCAGATTACCAGTCATTGTTAAACACAGTTGTTGATCACATGTAGCTCATTTCAATTATCATTTTAATTGTCCCGACAATGCACTGAACCAAAATTTGATGGCCATATTGAGCTAAGGTTAATTGCTAATGTTAGCAATGATTGCTAATGTGATAAGGTGTCTTGAGCTGTGAGTGTGTTCCTGGCTAGCTAACATTACGTGTCAGTGTTAGCTTTTGTTAATGTTACTTTTTTGGTTAAGTATGAAAATAATTGCAAATGTATGATTAGCATTTTTGTCTCTTTATACAAAACAAATGTCCATAATTTTCTTTTACTATTATTACAGTCCTTAAATTGTTTTTCCTCCTGCCAATGTTGCTAAAACATGAACCCGTATTTTAGTATATTTTATTCTATTTTATTCTATTTTGCACTGTTCTTTGTCCTGCGCTCGGCCTATATTCTAGTGTATGAGTTTATATTTTATATATTACATGTCACTGTACATTTTAGCATATTATTCTATTTTTATCTTGTCATTTTAAAGTGAAGCGAGCTAAATGTGACAACATTTTGTTCTGTGTACAGTATACTTGTATATCTGAATGACAACCATGTGAATCATATGATTAGTAGGACTCAAATATTTCAGGGAAACATCGACGTGGGAAAACTGTGAGGAGCTGCTGACAAATGAGATTATGCATTAAATTTTCTTCGCTGCTGTTTAGGAGCTTCATTCGTCTCCACTGAGCTCTTGTTTTAGCAGGTCACATGGGATCAGCGTTGGCAGTGTTTTAATATCATTATTATATAACGAAGCCTTCAGAGTCCAACACAGTTTGGTGCAGTTGAACAGGTCTGTGTTACTGATGCATTATTCTATTAACGTGTACATTTATTCAACTGATGATCAAACACGAGCTTATTGTTTCAAATTAAATGACATGCATAAATCCAGGATATTGTTCCAACAGACTGTGCATAATTATTTAATTCCATCTGTGCCGTAACATTGACTGTTTTGGTGCAGAGTTCATCCTTCAGTGTTTTTCAGTCACAGTCTGTACGTTCTCATTAAGTATTCACAGACGTTTTGTTTAGTATTTTAACACCTGCACCGACGCACGGGGAAGCAGAATAATTTACAATAAACTTCAACGAGACAGTGGATAAGCTTAATACCCTCCTAAAACAGAAAGACCGTGACAGGAGGAAATAATGACGATGTGACTTTCAATATGACGCACTTTTCTGAGGAGCCTCATCGATTGGAGGAAGAAAAAAATAAAAACAAAACTATACCACTACTACACTACAGTTGGAGAAAAGAACCTTTTATGTTTCTGTTTTTTTTTTCCCCCTCTTTTTTCTTTTGAACAGCTGCCCACCAAGGACCGGCAGGAAACCCCAGTGAATTACTTCGACATGAACGATGAAGGTTGGAGACAGTGTTTTTATTAAATTCTCTGCACAGTTCAGGGATGGAATTGACTCAACAGGAATCAGGTCAAAGCTTGTTTTCCACAGATTTCTGTTCAGTGGGTTTGTGCTACATGACAGAAAAGACAGGATGGAGGTGTTCGATAAAGACACTAGTCGCTTTTCCATTGGATAGATTCACAAAACTTTACTAATATTTATGAAATGTTTAAAAAACAGAAGCGTGTAATGTTGTTTTATTCCCCAATTAAATCACAAATGCGATGATTTGTTTATTTATTAGAAGTTATTCCATAAACATGGAGCCTAATGTAAATATCACGTTGTTTTACAGATATATTTATATATATTCTATGGAATGAACATTCTGCCAAAACGTTCGAGCCCATAGAAATATTGTATGCTCATGAAGAATTTGTGTATACATGGAAATATTTTATGTTTGTAAAAATAAATGTGTCCTTGCGTAAAGGAAACAAAACATGACACAAATTTTTTTTCATAGATACAAAGTATATTTTCTTACATGTACAACAATTACATCTACAAGCACAAATTTTTATTACAAACACAAAACTTTGTTACAGAGACACAACCATTTTTTGCACAAGGACACATTTTTTTACAAACACAAAATATTTCCACGTATACACAAATTCTTTTCATGAGCATACAATATCTCTATGGACTTGAACGTTTTGGCAGGATGTTCATTCCATAATAACTACTGATTAATTATAAACTTGAAACATCTGATACAAATACAGCGATACGTTTTCAATACACAGTTGTGATTTTGGTCGAGAAAACTAATCTTGTTGCCTGTATTTGTCATTGTACACCGATGATTGAAAAACATTACATTAATGCTAAAAATTACTTATGGGTGATGATGTTAAAGTACTATTTACTGTATATGGTATAATAACATAGACGGATGATTGTAAAACCTTATTCAGTAAAGGCTTTAAAATCATACTGAACAGCCTGTGTCGAAAGAATAACAATAGTGACAACAATAACAATGTAATAATAATCCAATCTACACAGCTCTACAGAGAAGGAAGTCTGCCCATTCCCGTTCTTCTGATGTGAACCTTCTCTCTTCGTCTTTCCCAGATGAAGAGAAAAGTGAAGGATTTTTGCTTCATGCACCTGCTCCTCACTTAGATTTGAGTTTTAAGTGTCATACAACCATGATGAAAGAAATTTGTGGTGCATGGTAAAGCTGGGAGAAGAAGAAGGGAAAGGACAGGGACGACAAGCCCCCCGTTTTTTGTTTTTTTTTTCTTTCCTTCCTGTTATTTTTTTTCCCTCTACACAAATACAGAAACTAAGGTGAGAAAAGTGGCCCATTGGTAATGACGGATCTTTTTTTCCTTCTTCCATCAATAGGAAGTTGTTTTTTTTGTTTTTTTTTTCAAATCCCCTAATGTGATGTCAGGTGTCCATCATAGATTGGCAAGTCCGGGGGTTCAAAGGTGATTCTGTTAAGCCTGTTGGGTTGATTTCTTGGTCTGTTGGTGGGTTTGCCAGTTGGAACCGTCAGTGGGGTCTGGCAGTTTACTGGCCAGTCGTCTCGTTTGCCAAACAGTTAATTTGTGCTGTGTTTGCTCGGAGGATCGTATGCCGGACTACGCCTTTGTCTGGCCAATGGGACATCGTTTGACAGCTGGCTAATATCTGGTCTGGTTGATCAAAGCTGTTTATTGGTCGGATCGTTGCGCTCGTCGTATTAGTTGCTGCCCCCACAGCACTGGCCGCTCCTGCCCTGCGGCGCTGCTTCCTGCAGATCCACACCACCCCTGGCCCGCCCACCGGCTCCTGCTCCACCCTGAGGCTCATTCTTAGGCAGTTTCTTGGCTGTTGTGGAACAGGAGAAGAGTGGGTTAGAATAGAATATTACAGGTTTCTATAAGTTAAATTTAAGATTTGTTTTAAGACCACTTAAGGCAGAATCTAATGCCAACACTGGCAAAAATGCATGACTCCTAGAATTAAGGAAAATGTATTTATTTATTTCAGTGCCTTGACTCCCACTGCTCTGAGTCATTTCTCACCAGGGACTGCAGAGTTAGCCATAATTGGTTCCTAATTTCAATAGAAGTTGTCGGGTTGGAACATGTGGAAGTGAGTCAACGAATGTTACTTTCTTTGCAGCTTTGACATTTTACAGACACACTTCAACACAATACAGTCAAAAAGTCTATGGCAACATAATTTAAGATCTACCATATCCGATTTTAAAGACTAAGGTATTAAATGCAGACTCATATTAAAAATTTCTAAGACTTTTTAAATAGTGCAGTAAGTGCAAAAGGGACTGTATAAAATATAGAATACAGAAAAATGTTAGCAATGCATGAAAGTTATAAAACAGAATATTAAATAAACATATACTAAAAAAACTGCTGCAATATACAAAATGTTGAATCTCAGAAATATGTACAGCAAATAGATATACAGATGCTATAGGATACATATGAGGCAAGAATAACACAAGTTGCATGTGTTTCTACTATCCCACTGAGGTAGGGGATGTTTGAGCTACTGTATCATTAAATCAGAGTTTATGCAGGTTTCAACAAGTAACTCAAGACTTTTTAAATAAGACCATGAATGCGATGTAAAACCTGGAATCATTTCTACTAAGAACAGTCACTAGTTTCCCACCTGAATTTCAAACTTTTTTGTTCCATCTTCACAGCCAATGATTAAACAGTTGGACAGATGTTGAAAACCTGTCGGTCTACTCACACAGACAAAAACCAACCAGGAAGCAGTGACGTACAAGAGGTGGACCGATAAAGGGGAAATTTATCACGACACCAGTGCCAATTCTCATCCTTGTTTCATTTCCTGTAGTACTGGGACCAGGTTCAGTGATTTTCCTAATGTTAACGCACAGCAATATTGGGTGATGGTACGGGATTTTCAGGGGGCTTTTTTTTTTTTTTTTTTTTTTAAACTAGGTACTCATTTTACACCATGATGTTTTTAATGAAATCGTTTTCTGTGATCAGAGTTCAGCTTTATTCGTCAGGCTGGAACCAAACAGTAAACATTCTGTTCTTGTGGCACACTGTGTTGAAGTTAGACTAAAGTCGAACTGAGGATCTGAGATCTGCTGCGAGCGTTCAAGATTTTTAAGGGTAAATTTTAAAGCTGCCTTTTCAGCTTTGCTTTTAATTAAATTCTAACTTTTAACATTGTTTTGTTGTACGGTTTTTATTTATTTATTTAATTTTAATATATTATTATTTTCCTATTTTATTATCTTTTGTTGTCTTTAACTGTACCTGCAATTGTGGGATAATAGGGGCTCTGTTGTAAAGCATTGTGCTACATGCACCATGTATGAAAAGTGCTATATACATAAAGTTTGACTGATTGATTAAGTATAATATTAACTATTTAACCATTTTAACATATTAAATACTTAAGTCAAGACACTAGACACCTTGCATTAGTTGTTACTGTTTCTGTGTGGGTTTTCTTTAGTAATTTTGTAATACAGCATGATAAATAACTTTTTGTATTTTATGGACTCAGGGACTCCTCGGCAGATTGAATACAGAGGAATGAACATAAGTGAAGCCAGAAACAGGACATTATGTAACATCTTAACAAGACAGATATAAATGATTGACACCAAGGTGACAGAAACCTGATGATTGCCATTTTTCAGTGATTATACACTAATAAATACATAATTACAAATGTCACATTCCATCTTTGTAATTACAGCCTCCTAAATACCCATAAATGTAACAAAATGGACTGTTAGACATTTTATGGCCCAGTTCATATAATTGGATTTTAAATGTTTTATGGTTCTCAAACACCTGGAGGAAACCTGTTGCATATTTATTCGATAGTACTGAGGATCACATACCTATAGCCATAAAAATCTCATTGACATTCATAGCAGTCTTAGCTGAGGTCTCCATGAAGAGCAAGCTGTTGTCGTCTGCATATGCTTGTGCTTCCTAAAAACAGAGAACAGGTACACGTACATTATATTTTGTACACAGTATATAGACTCATTAACCGACATAGAAAATTGAATTAAGATTATAAAGTGGTTTCTTTACCTGGAAATCTACATTTCTCTTGTTGGCCAGATCTGCTTTATTACCTGCCAGGGCAATAACAATATTTGGACTGGCTTGTCGTTGGAGCTCCTTCACCCAGTTTTTTGCACGTGTGAATGTATCCTTTAAAGAAAAAAAAAGGAGAGAAAAAAAGACATGCATGGTCATATGACTTATAAACTTTAAACAAATTATGAAAGTTGTATATGTTACATGACTGGAAGAGTTAAAAGAGCAAAGGTCTGTCTCTTGAATTAAGTAATCATCAACTCCACTTGGAGACAAGGGTCAGTCTGTTGAGTGTCTTGGCTGGGGTCCCATTAACAGTTCATGTAACTTACTGTGTTGGTGATATCATAGACCACGATGGCGGCCTGGGCTCCTCTGTAGTACATAGGCGCCAAGCTGTGATACCGTTCCTGTCCTGCTGTGTCCCAGATCTCAAACTTGACTGTTGTATCATCCAAACATACCGTCTGTGTAAGGAAGGCCGCTGGAAAGAACAATTGCACATATTAAGCTCCGATAGGACCTCGGTAAAAAGCTGCTGAATAAAATCAGAGACTCGTTTATAGGAATTTAAACTCCAGGAAAAGAAAAGAAGCATGAATCACGGAGAGGTGTGTAGGTTATGACACAGTTTATGAATGGCAGGAAGCACAATGGCACTCAACTTGCTAACTCAGCCTAATATCACATGACAGAGGGAACAGAGGGCTTACTTACAGAGCACATACTCTGTAGCTGCGTAATCTCTGACCAGGCATGTCACTGACCACAAGTTCAGCAGAAAAATTAAAAATGCTGATTGTTTTAAGTCTCTGGTGAGTGCAAGAGTTCAGAATCCTGTCAGTACATCTTTACACCCCATTAGTCATTACGAAAGTAGATGTGTTCGAAGACCACAAGAAACTGGCAAAGAAGTCATAACTGTTGAGTACAATAGGGTTTATAGAACAGTTAATACACCAGAAAGGTCTCCAAAAAAATCTAAATTGGGTCAATTATTATAACAGAATTATTATAAAAGCTACAGAGACAAAATCTCCTAACAACTCACCGAATCTTACTTAAGTGCGAAATCACATGTAAATGCTAACAGGTGGGTTGAAACAGGGGTATTCAACCCTGGCACATGGGACCCACTGTCCTGCATGTTTTAGAGCAGGGCTGGGATCCTGCATGTTTTAGAGCAGGGCTGGGATCCTGCATGTTTTAGAGCAGGGCTGGGATCCTGCATGTTTTAGGCATTTCCCTCTTCCATCACACCTGATTCAATTAACAATCATCTCATTATCAAGCTCTGCAAAAGCCTGATAACGATGTAATGGTTTCCAGGTGTGGTGGAAGAGGGAAACGTCTATAGGTGCTTTCCCACTGTAGTTTTTTTTTTCCTTTCTTTCCTTCTGTAGTCCCTAGAACCTTTTAAATTCCTGGAACCTTCTTTTTTTGTGTTCCCACAGCATAGGAACTGTGTAGTTCCTAGAAACTTTTTGGCTCCTACTCGCAGGCAGGGTCTTTTTTTTTGGTTCTATAGGAACTTTATGACGAAGGTGTTTGGCGACTGGTCGCGCCAAGGCTCCGCCTATTTCTGCATCTTGCAGTACCATCATTTCTTGACATTAGACGCCGTATGTAACCATCCACCATTAACATTCCTGCGATGCAGAACGTCACTAACACCTCCTTCTCCATTCTAGTTTATAGTAGCACGGTCTTCTACTTCCCCGTGTTGTTGAATTTGGAAACATCCTCACACCCGGTATGTCGGGTTAGTCGCTCTGAGCGTCTCATATTACTGCGAGCATTGAATATGGCGCTTAAATAAGACATTACTATCGCGGATATCAGCATCACACTGGCCCCTCCCATTGTTCCTACTGCCCTGTGGGAATGCGAACTGAAAGGTTCCCTAGGAACTACGTGGTTCTTAAAACTACATAATTCCTAGAACTATTCTGTGGGAAAGCGCCCTAAAACATGCAGGATACCGGCCCTCAAGGACCAGAATTCCCCACCCCTTTTTAGAGGCAACCCTACTCAACACGCCTGGTTTAAATGATGAGCTCATTGTCGAGCTCTGCTGAAGCCTGATAACGACCCACTGCTTTTAATCAGGTGTGTTGGATCAGGGTGACATCTAAAACATGCAGGATAGTGAGTCCCAGGGAACAGGGTTGAAGACCCCTGGGTTAAAGGTCAACTTGTTCACATTACCAATTTGTGCATAAACAAACCCATGAGGAAACACAATAGTTAAAAAAAGAAACCAACTCCCCCCACCAACAAAAATCCTGATGATCACAAAACGTTCAATAGGGATGGAAAGGTGGGTGTAGCCACATGGATAAACACCCATACATGCAGTGGAAACAGACTGACAACGCCTTCAACAATCACTTAATCAATGCAAGACTTTTTTTTAAACAAGGCCCAACTAATGGCATCAGCAGCCTACTGGAACACCCCCTATGACTGAAAAAATGTGTGTGACAGGGGATATACTTCTACAAGTAAAGTGACAGGCCTATATGTGGAGAACATGGTGGGTTATACAGTATAGCTCCATAGATAAAGAAGGGAGAAAATGAAAGTGAGCTCCCCTCACCTTATCATTGACTACCTGCTGTCCAGTCTCAATCTGGACCTCAATGCATAATTTTACAAGTAACATGACAGAGGGCGTGTCAATAAAGCTGTGAGAAAGTGAAAGTGAGCTCCCCTCATCTTTTCTTTGACCACATCTGCTGACTATTTTTCCTTCATCAAATCAACCGTTGTATTATTAACGTTAGAATATGCCAAACAATCATATTCCATTGATGAGTTAAGATGTCAAATTTTGAGGCTGGCAGGGGGAAATGATAAACAACTCAGGCAGCCTTAAGGGAGTCTTGTCGCTTGAAATCATCTCAATGTTAGTTCTGCAGGGTTTACAATCACCATGTTAGAAACATTGCATTCCTTTGCATCAGTGCAAAGTTTGTGATGTTCATGAATGTTCTAGTGTTGTCTTTAAAACTGATAGTGACTTTTTGATCAATCTCACTCTTGTGCAGGAGGTCCAGGAAACCCCATTGTTGTCCGAATCCCTTCCTGTTATGATTCATGTTATTCTCCCACGGCCCAAGAAGTGGAGTTCACACAAAACAGTCTTATATGTACTTTTCTATTAATTTTGAACTTCTTACACTACAAAAAAGAAACATGTCTAGTGTGTTTTAGTGTGAAGAACATGATACATGCTGCGTGAAAGGAGCTTGGTGGAGCAGTCAGGTGATCTGCTGCAAAAAAAAAAAACCAAAAAAAATGGTTTTGCCCCTCCTCTAGCACAGGCTGTGACGACAGAAAAGATTAAGACAGAAAAGCAGCTGATCCTTTGCACTGAAAAGACAATGATTTTTTCCAGTTCAGCACTCAAAATATGTCCACGAGAAAATTCAGAATGCCTTAGAGCAACACTATGGAGTTTTTCAGCCTTAAAACTATATTTAAGGTTATTTTGGTTGTACAACAGGTTCAATTACACTTTCATCATCGCTCCAGAGCATTTGTATCACCTTCACTAGGGACGATGCACCTACTGGTTTCAGATTGTAACCCCTACACAAAAAGAAGTACAAATTTGACTGGATCATGGTAGTGCTGCAAAAGCAAATTGATTACATTGATCCAAATTGATTCCTAAAAAATGTGGCAATAAATTCGGTAGTCAATTAATTAGGTCTTGAGCACATTAGTACTAAGGCATGCCTGCACGCTGTATAGTCCAACAAAGGAAAACAGAGTAACATGACTGAGGTTTCAGATGCTAGGCCAGATTTTTAAAGCTAGGTTTGCATAATGTGTGGTGGCCATGGCAGCCCCGTTTACCCAAAATGTAGCGAGCCAGTTCTAAAACAAAACTTCAATATGGAGAAAAAATGGCCAAAATCCAATGGTGCACCGTTTCAAGCAAACTGTGTTGCTGTGGCCACTGTGAACATAATGTAAACCTAGATTAAGACAGCTCACGGGTCGTTATATTACTTAAGCCCACTAGCTAGACACCATCGGCGTAATTATAATGTTTTCATCCATCTCTGTTTAACAAGCCACAAGCCTAACGTTACCCATCATTGACTGGAACAAATACATATATACATGTCCCAGTGATGGAGACCTGGTGGTGTTAGTGCTGGACTAGTAAGTAGAAATTCTTCTATAAAATCTTCTGCATTTAAGCTTACCATTTCAGGTTACGATATTGAAATCATAGGCTTCAATTTATGACCGTACAAGTTATTCAAGTCATCCTTCCACAGTTTAATCAAGCCAGTAGCTAAAGTGCTAAATGTTTTTCACTCCTAATATTTTACAAAACAAATGAGTGTTAGTATAAAATGCTGTAGGGCTCCTTTTACCTGAAGACATGGTTCAACACCCATTAAATTAAAATGCCTCAGGAACTTTGCTGGAATCAGTGGCTTGACAACAAATTTGCAAGTATTACACAGATCCTGATTTTGTTAGAAATAATGCAGTTTCTTGACTTTAGGGGGACCCTGTGAGCAAAAGTTCCACGGTGCTGCTTTAAAGAGTAAAAGATAATGACAAATACTGTTGAGTGACGTATTTAAGATATCTTTACAATATAGGCTAATCAATGTGAAGATTAAGTAATTAATATGATATTCCGCAGTTCAGATGTAAAAATCCAAATTCAATTGATGGTGTTTAAATAACTGTGAATATTAGTCATCATCATCCGTATGCTGTGGTTGTTTCTGCACTGTGTAAATGCAGGCAGATGGTGAAAAAAAACAAACAAAGAACACCCAGTTGCCCTTGACTTACTGTAGTAAATTTCATGACAAGGAACAGAGCCAGTTCTAGAAATCACACAATCAACCCTCACCTCCTATGGTGCTCTCCTGATACTCGTGGAACTGGCCTTTAACAAAGCGCAGCACCAGGCTGGACTTCCCCACCGCTGATTCGCCCAAGAGCACTAACTTAAACTGGCAGATTTTGTTGCTTGCTGCGGTGCCGTTGGTCCGTGCTGGTCCGCCTCGCCCTGCCATAGCGTTGTGTTGAAAATGGTGTGAAAGATGAAGAGGGTGGAGGTCTGGCTGATGGTGGGTTCAGGCTTTGAGTGGGGGGGCTGGTGAGGTGAGGCTCAACAACACAAGGACAGGTAGAGGTCAGGCAGGTAGATGAACCAGAGGAAGAGGAGACCTCACCAGTGGGAGCTGCAACACAAAAAGGTAACTGAGTCAATATGTAAATACGGATGAAAAAACAGACTCCACCAATGAAGTGGAGCAAAATCAAAGACTAGGTCATGTTCTTTTGGCTGTTATCAAAGAGAATGGCTGGACAAAAGAATCAGGTAAAATATAGACATGAAATATTCTGACTGAGCAAAAGGCTGTGTCTTAGTAAGATTAGGGTTAGACATAGAAAGCTGTTGACATAGAAACATGTATTACACAGGGGCTGGGCATCCCAACTAGAGCTTTAAATATTTACTGTAAACAAGTGTTAAAGGAAAACACTCGGGAATCCAAAATGATATCATGTTCTCTCACAGGGCCGCACCAGTCATCTTGAAGAAGCATATAAATGTGGTTTAGGACATAAGAGTATATGAACGGAAGATAATTATCACGTGACTTCACATCGGCTAAATTGCATTAAAATGAACAGTAATTGGTGCCTTTTATGGTGAGAGAAATTTCATTTTAATGAAGAAATATCCACAGCACAAGTACATTTCATACTAGGACTCATCCAGTGACGTGCAGTGAGGGGAGGCAGGTGAGGCAGAGCCTCACCAGACATAATCCAGCGTGAGTTATGATCAATGTAAATAATAATACTAATAAAGATTTGTCCAAGTGTCTGTGCTATAAATCACATGTCTGTAT
>JAPTYR010000030.1:16721360-16741609 GCA_029814505.1 Siphamia roseigaster | reverse complement strand
AAAGGCGCAACTTTAAAAAAAAAATTTGTTTACACCCAAGTGGCTTAGATTTGGTTACGTTGCCATTTAAAAAATGATATTGTAACAATGAAGATAAAACTGTTATAGAACAGTGCATTTATATGTAATTTTTACTGTTTAAAAATGTCAGAAGGGACCACTGGCCCCCGGTAATCTGAACATTATCAGATTTAAAAATATTTGGGCACCCCTGGTTTAAACTAAACTATCTTTTCCAAACACATTAGCGCTGACGCATCAAGAGTTAAAGGTTTAATCAGTATACTAATTTTTGAAGGAAGTACCTGTTAAGCAAATGGGGGGGGGGGGGTGTATATGGAAAGACATTGCACTGACTACATTTATATAGTGCTTTTCATCCTTCCCAGGCACATTCCTTCATGAAGTGCCTCACATTGTCCATTCTACTCTCACTCATACACTAGTGGTAGAAGAGATGGCAGAGTAAGTCACTATCCTTCCCACTGGGAGCACCTAGAGGTTCAGTATATTTCTGCTACAAAAAGTGGCTTATTTGGACTTTTTCTTTCTTGGATATTTTCATCTCTGTAGACCTCTAAAAGGGATCCAAATGAAAACACTGAAAGGGGTAGAAACTCTTTGAAGTTTTGCCTGTGGTGACACTTTATGTCACAGGTAGACACGGCTTCATTTTAACAGGCCCCAAGCTAAAGGGAAAATAGGATGAATCAGTAGCCTAGATGGAGAGCATAGTCTGACTATTTTATGTTTTCCACTTTAAGAAAACTTGCTTTTTCAAAAGCAAGAACAACACATCTGAATATTTTTCACATTAGTTCTGCCTCATACAGGGTTCCTGCAGGTTTCTACAATTTACGACTTTTTAAGGCCTTTTTAAGACTACTTAGAATTAAATGCCCATTTCATGGCCATACTGGCAGAAATTCACAACTCAGAGAATTTAGGAAAATGTACTTTTTTGCTCCAACACCTTAATTCTCACCATTGCAGTTCATTTCTCACAGGGGCTGCAGAATTCAAGTGTACCCATCTGCAGCCAGTAGAAAGGGGCGGTCTAAAAGGTTGACTGTGATTGGTCAAAAATTCAAATGTGGGCGGGGCTAAAGGTTGATACGGAAGGAACTAAAGAGCGTTTGTGATTGGGTGGCAAGTAATACTCGGTACTTATTACATACATCACATACATATCATTTGGCAGGGATTTAAATGATTAAAATGACACAAAACATATAAAAACATCAATAATTGCATCAAAACTGCTAAAATACATTTCCAAAGAGACTTAGCTTATACAACAATTACCGTTTGTACATTTGTATGCGAGAAATTAGCACATTAATTTTGTAACAATTTCAAAAGTCAATAACAAAGAAAATACAATGTTCTGAAAAAATATGTCTCCATATCCTCAACATTCTCTACTAATTATTTATTTTGAAGTATTACATGGGGGTAGGATGCTTTTTAAAACAAAACAGGTCAGTATTAATGTTCACTTTCACACAGGAAAAAGATTAAAACCGCAAATAAGTGCTGATTTGAAGAACGTCTTCCAAAATGATTAACTCTGTACTGTGTGAAAAAGGAGACATTTTTATACAGAAACTAAAGACAAACTGTACACGCCGCACCTTGTGGAGATAGGCAGAGAGAAATCATCATTAAATCATTTATCACAATATAAAATCCAAAAAGATATTTAGAAAAAGAAAGAAACTGGACAAATGTCTTCACAGAGGTGATGCTACGTCCATGTCCAAAGTGAGTGAATCTGTGGGAAAAATGAAAACACAGGCATTGTTATTCATATGTTTGTAGAGAAAAGTTAGGATGAATTAAAAAGCTGTGGTTTCCCATCGTGAAATTATTTGTAGAGGACATAAGATGAAAAAGAAGGAAAAGATGAAACAATAACAATCAACAAGATGAAAACAAAGAAAAAGACCAAATAAAACAAATGCAACAAGATGATGATAAATGAAAGGAAAAAGAGGAAATTTGAAAAGAAGGAAAACTGATTAAAGATAAAATAAAACAAAAACAAAGAAAAACGTGACCAGATGAAAGACAATGAAAACAAAGAAAAAGGTTAAGCAAAAAGAAAATATCAGACAAGATGAAAACAAGACAAACATTTTCAAAGTGAGAAAATGAATGATAAAATCAAATAAATATTTAATCTAAAGTATCTCTAAATTATGTAAAAAGATGAAATAAGTATAAAGATGAAACAAAACAAAAGCAATATAAAAGATGTAATAATAAGGGAAAACAAAGAAAACAAATTAACCAAATAAAATAAAAAGTTAACAAAGTAAAAAGATTCAAGTTCATATAAATATTCAGGATAGTCAAAATTCATCATCGGTTAATATTTCTTTCCGGTGGTAAATCTGTGGTTTTAAATTATTTGTACAAAGACAACGTAAAAATTAATTCAAATACAAGACATGCAACATGCATAAAAAACATGCAACAATACTTGTATTTTTTTGTATGACAGATTTGAGGTTAAAGGATAGATTCACAGGAAATGTGAGCAGCCTTTACCTTCTTGAACATTTATAAAGTACAAGTACATACACAGATGCGTGTATTGACGTGCATTGTATAACTCACCCATATGACCCTGATTTGCATCCGGTTCATTATGCATCAGAGAGTCCAGAGTGCGAGGAGACATGGGGAACAAGTCACTGGTGTTTCCAGAGTTTGTTCTGTGAAATACAAACAGACAGTTGACAAATTATAGATTATATATAAACTGAAGTAGTGTATGTAATAATACACAAATACTCTATGTGTCGTACTAGTACTGTTTAATATTTTCAATATCACTACGGTGACCATAATATTAGACCACATGTGATGAACTTCCAAACAGTTCATCCCTGTCAATCGACTAATTAAATCACTTATGTTTGATATTCAGAAGGATAATTCATAATAATTTGCAAACCAGGGTTCCTGCAGATTTCTACAAGTTAAATTTAAGATCTTTTTAAGACTACTTAGAACAGAATTTAAAGCCCATTTCTTGGCAAAAATTCATTACTTGAATTTAGGAAAATGTACTTATTTACTCCAACGGCCTTGATTCCCATCAATGCTGCAAATTTAGCAATAATTGGTTCCTAATTTCAACATACATTGTCAGGTGGAACCAAGTAGACTGACATTACTTTCTTTGCAGCGTGGACATTTCCCAGACATGTTTAAACACAGTCCAGCCAACAAATTTATACCAACATTACGTAACCTCCTGAGACCCAGGAATGCATTTTTTGTCCTCTATAGGGAGCACAAGTTTTAGAGTTTGACTTAAAAAATGCAGTTCATTGCAAAAGACATTCCATAAGAAAATGAAAAAATGAAAATACATTTCGAAAAGTATCTGGAAAAAACGGTTTCATTTTGCAGTTTCCAATCACGGCAATTGTTTAAAGTAAAATAGCTAAAATTTTCACTTTTCTGGGCCTCAGAAGGTTAAAACCTACTGTATCAAATTATAAATTTCAGATTGGTAATTTAAACACTTTTAAGACTTTTTAAGACCCCACGGGAACCCTGGCAGACGAGTGTTTGATATTAACTACCAAAATAGAATGTACTGTAGAGGACCCAAAAGATGCTACACATTTCAGGCACCTACAATAGAACAACACAAGCAACACAAAGATTTGGTGTTAATGACAACTACTCTACAGTGAACACCCAAAGCGATGATGGTTAGAATAGAGGAGTAAGTGGATCGAACAGGCCGTTACTTATATCTTAACATGGGAAGAAGTTTTTTATTTTTCCCATTATTGCATAACACTACAGTTATCTGAAGTGTCCTATCAATTTGCAGTGAATACATTGGTCTGTTGAATCCATCTAATCGATTGGTTGTGGGAGTTATGACTGTGACCTTAAATGAACAAAATATAATGAATGACAGGAAGATGCTCCAATATTAGAACCAGGAAATGTGGTGAAGTTGGAAACAAAAACAGGAAGTGCACAGGTGGGAGGGGTGTTGCGCTATTATCCTTGAAACCCACCAATCAAAACACACAGACAAAAGGGACAAGATGCCCACACAGCCCTGCATGCCACCTTCCCGCCCCCTCCCCGAGCGCCTACCCTGGGAATCCGTTCCCAAGCAGCTCACTGTCCGGCAAGTCCATGAACACGGAGGGACACCTACGGAGACAGCACGCTATTTAACCCACTCCTCTGATCTGATTCGACCCCACACTGTCACATCCTCCTGACGCCTCAACTCATCATGTTGTATTTACGGACTCTGTAGTTTCCCACTTAACAGTTTCAGGGTCATGATGATAACCTCGATCTTCGAAATGAGGGGTTTTCTGCTAAGGAGTAACACTTACTAAGATCTATGATGGATTATTTTTCAAGTAGATATGATAAACCAGCAACACAGAATCTGGTTTGAGGAAAGCGAAAATACTAGAGATATAAGGTAGCAATACTGCTGAAAATACAACCCTTACTGTATTTATTTATAAGGGTTTTAACACTGTCTGAATGACCCAACAGTGAAATTATGATGTGCAATAATCGTTCACGACCCAGTGACTGTTATAGGGTTAATTTTGTTTCGTTTATGTCTTATTTTGTTCATGTTACTTATCATTTTGTTGGTTTACTATTCATTTTATTGATCACTTTGTCTGTTTTTGTTAATTTTGTTGCTTATTTTATTCTTTTTGTTTTACTGTGGAACTGCAAAAGTCTCAGGAGTTAAAGGGTTAACTTATCAACTGAAGCATTTAACTTGACTGATTGACTACAAACATTTATTTTAACTTGTGTGTTTTATATGCATGTATGAATATCTTGTATGGGGGTGCATCCAAATTTCATGGTATGACTAGAAATACACTCGGTGACCGCAGACCTCCGCCAAAGCAGATCAGTAGCTCCCTCCCCCCTGATCAACACCAAAATGTAATCATTTCTTCCTTGTGCCAGCGTCAACATTTCCTGAAAATGCCATCAAAATCAATCCATAGCTTTTTGAGTTATCTTGCTAATATGCAAACAGGCAAATCCAAGTGAAAACAAAACATAACCTCCTTGGTGGAGATAGAAATACAACAATAAAGTCTCTCATCTTTATTTTTTCTAATTTTATTATTTATATTTAATTATTTATATTTAAATTGATTGTTTTCTACCTATAAGAAAAAAAAAACATGATTCAAATCAGTTATTTTAACTAAAACATATTTGCCATATAGAAAGGTGGCCCAAACTATTAGCACACTTATATTTAAAAGCTTTTATTTGTGTGTTTATTTTAAACTAGCCATAAAACCATCCATACAATGCACAAAATATCTACAAAGACATGACTGCGCTCTATAAATCATAGAATAGAGCCATCATAAGGATATTCAAGTTATTTTCCAACAAACAACACACAATGTCACCCAATCATGTTCCTTCAGAGGCCAAATTCCTTGTATAATCATTATCAGGTGTGATCGTGGTTAAATTGATGGTGATGTGAGTCTTAGGACACAGCTGTGTAATTCAATTAAAAGTGGACAAAAACAGCGCGATTTACATCATCTGATATTTATTGTGCTCAAAGCAACCATGTGCATGTGTCCTCAACATTATGAAATAAAAAAAGATCCATATTTTCAGGTGTTCTATTAATTATTGTCACCAGTATATGACTGGAAAAGCACATCCACTATTCATATATTACAATGCTGCATTTAGAATTTTTGTCTCTTCTTTGTCTCTAAAAGTAATTATCTTTGTTCTGCAATTTAGATATTTCTTGTGATTTTCAGGAACTGAAAACAGAAATCATTAAATATATTTCCCAGCGCTGGGAAATGAAACAAATCGTTAGTTTACTACAACTATTTGTTTGACATTTCCACCCAGTCCATTGAAAAATGAGCAACAGGAGAGGTTTATTTTTTGAAATTTCCATGATTTTTTTTTTACGTCTAAGTAAAGTTCTGACCTCTGGGTAAATGACAAAGAATTATTGTATGTTTTAATAATGTGTAGTCATTGCAACAATTCCATTTTTAATGGGTTTTATTGTTTTCATATCGTAGAATAACAATTTCAGCTATTTTGCCTGATGCGCCATGTGCACAGTTTTGAGAAGAAAAGCTGTTGTTTTGTTGCCATGTGCACTAACCTGGTCAGAATTAAAACATGTTCTGTACTATTTTGATAGACTTAACTTGTGTTCACATTGTTCCCATTTGCTGCACTTCCCTCTATCTCATCATTTTTAATACATAGGTTTATTCTTTGCCGTTAATATTGTCTTGCATCTGTTGCTGTAATTGTTTTTTTGCTGCTATAACACAGTACATTTCCCCAGGGCAGAACTAATAAAGGACGATCTTATTTAAATAGATGGGAAATGACAACAATCAGCAACATTGTTAATGTATTAATGTTTAATTTTATCTGATTGCAAATCACTTGTGCTCACAAGATAGAGGGGAATTTGCATAACTTTCTTGTTATACAGTCTGTAATCAATATGTTTTTGCATTTAAAGCTTAAAGTGGACAGTTTTCCTTTTAGTTGAATCAAGTAAGGCCCTTAATTCCCATTAGAAACTGTTGGTAAAGACACACAATGTCATGTATGAACTCCAGTGCATCTCACTAAACCTCTTTTACAATTCGATTCACTGTCGAGGGCCACAAAAGGGCCTCTTTCTTCACAGAAAGAGAAAGCTTTGTTCTCTTTTCTCCAAATATTTGGCAACACTTGCCACGCAAAAGATAAAAAGGGAAGTACATGAGTGGACTCAACACGAATCTTTGAGTATAAGCTAAATAAGTGCAGATCAGTGGGTGAGGTCAGGTCTTCCCACAAATCTGAATTACTCAGATAAGAAATGAGTGATACTTACGGTGTAACACAGATGAACTTTGTCTTCAAGTATGGCTGGATAGCTGCGAGAGAAAAGAGTGTGTGTTTATACACAACTACAATAAGAACAGAAGAAAACAACCTTATATGTTATAGTTATTTTAAATTGTTATTTCACATAGCAAATTATAAATCTGTACACACGAGGATGCAAGGGATTATTGGTGGGTGGACAGAGGTCAAAATTGTTATGTCACATGTATACTATTTGTTTTTGGGTTTTTTTGCACTTGTACTGAGCTTTAAAAACTCCAAATAAAATATTAAAAAACATCATAAATACTGGTGGTGACTTACTGTTTGTTGAATCCCCTCCCATCTCCGGTTCAGGAGCTGCCTCGGGTCGGCAGTATTTCCCAAAAGCGTCTTCTTTAGGAATTTCAGGGTAGAGATAGACGAGAGGCGACACCAGGATGTTGGTGGCATCCATGATCTTGTAACCCATGATGATGTCGGCGAATGACATGCTGTTAAGCTGCTGTTTGGTGTAGGGCTCTACTGACTGGATCTGGGTCTTTCCTGATAAGACGCACATATGCTCATTGTCACAGCTGCACGCAAAACAAACTACAATGTAATGCAGTCAAGAAAGGAGTTCTGAATTACTCACCACTAATGTCTTTCTCAACCCATGTAAATGTAATGCCTCCTTCCTTGCTGCTCTCACTGAAGCGTAGGAGGAAGGTGCCGGGAGGCTTTGGACTCAGAATGGCCCTCTCCCTTTCCTTACTGATAAAGCCCATGATATACCTGTCGGGAATGAAAGTCAGATCAATTAATTTTAATCAGCTAATATAACGTAAAAGCTCTGTATAGCACTATTCCCATGGGAGGAGTTTAACCTGTGGACTTTTGATAATTTCTAATAATTATGGGTCATTTGTGATCGAAATCCTGTGTGAATTTGCTATGTCTGTAAAAGCTCTGCTGCAAATAACCTACACTATTTCAGCACAGAAGTCCAGGAACAACAATAATAATAATAATAATAATAATAATCTAATTTTGTGGAACATGTAGCATTTTTTTGTTTTCTCTACCCATTTATTCTGCCTATTTAGGATTAGGGAGGCTGTAGTCATGATGGTAAATCAAAGTTTTAAAAATGTTTTATTTGGAAATCCAGGAGATTCAGGAGGTAATACAGCAAAAATGTTCACTGAAAGAGCAATCTTTCAGAAGAGCAACATTTGAAAGGATGGATGTATGACATGACGACATCTACAGTAGTGTTTTTGTCTTTCAACAGTAATCTGTAAATGGTGAACCTGCCCTTGGCATCAGAACTGAGAAGTAACATCAGTAAATTTGAGTAAAAACACTGATTTTTCTTAGCAGATGTGAATGCACCTCATGAAACAAAAACATATGGAGTTAATTTTAATTTCCAAATCCATAGATGTCCAAAGGTTATACTAGTCCTGTGTGAATAGAACATAACACGTGAAATTCCGCTTTCATTTCCAGTAAATGCTCGAAAACAAACCATACGAGAGCGTAAACAAAAAAAATAACCTCTCACCCTTCATTCCACAGTGCCAGGATATACTTCTTAACCAGGTCAATGATGTTGTCCAACCACACCCAGAAGGAGAAGCCTTTTCCAGCCATGTTTTCCTACAAGCAGGAAGGAAAACTAACATTATAACAACACAATGGCAAGTTGGCAAATTGAACTTTGGAGCGTTTAGTGGGTGAAGTACCTTACAGAACTTGGCCCAGGTGATCTGACAGCCAGAGTAGTTCACACAAGGTCCTGAACATAGAGTCACAGAAGGGTGTTAGAAATGAACGCAAGAGTGACATTTATTTTTCAGATACAAATATGTTTAGGTGTGTTTTTAACTCACCTAGCAATTTCTCAGCTAGTGTGGTGAGCTGTTCAATAGTCAGGCCTCTCTTGGTGGTGGAGGAGAACTGCCAGCTTAGAACCTCAGCAACCTGGTCCCACGTCCCCACTGGAGGTTTAGTGAAGAAGTTCACATTCTGTATGGGGACACACACACACACACACACACACACGCACAGTATATTTTAAATAAATCCAATTATTCACCTGTAAACCGATCGAGAAGTGTAAAGTGTCAACAGTTTACATTGAGTTCAGCCCCATTCCACCAGAGGGAGCTGTCTTACCTTTGGGTGGTTAGTGAGCATGTTGTACCACAGGATGGAGGCCCAGGCATTGGGCATCTGGCAGATGTTGGAAATGACGACCACTGGCAGGGAATGAGTCTGCATGAAGAGGAAAAAAAAGGTGTTCAATAGGTTTCTCCTTCTACTTTAAACCTTTTCTATTAACTGTAAAAACAAAACTCCCAGACCATCTTCAGTGGTGATGTTTTTGTAAAGTTGTGATAAATATGTATAGTTACTTCTCTGTTTCTCAAGAAGGAAATACATGGAAATATACATGAATATACAAGAAAGAAACAAACACAACAGTTTTTACATGCAAAGTTCAGTAATACTTGTGACTTGTTGTCCTTAGACAACAAGCCAAAACAGCCAAAACCATGAAAATCATCTGAAAAGTTCTGTGGAGACCCGGATTTTTTTTCTGTAACCCTCATATTGTCTGGAAAAAGGAGGTCAAAGGACAGCAGTTTTATTTTTAGAAGATTTTGTTTTTAATCTTCATCTTTTTTTACATTTTAAATTCAGATAGAGAACTGTAAACTACAACCCACCACTGGACTTAAGATAATTTAAATCTGAAAAGTTCCTTCTTCTTTTAAACTGAAAGAATGACAACCCCCCCCCCTCTTTTGGCGGATGGATATGCAAATGTCTAATGTAGAAGAGCTGACAATGCACCTTGACATTTGATAATGTGTACAATGTACAAAGTGACTGGATAACTACATTGTGGAACCCTTTAATTTTGTTTGTTTTTTTTGTTTTGTTTTGTCGTGTCTTATACAGTGTCTATGTCTCAGTGTTTGTATTACTTTTTTGTGTTTGAAAGATTTAATACAAAATACTTTGGTTAAAAAAAACAAATAAATAACTTGTGTACTCTGTCAACTCTTCTACTATGTCCACTCATTAGTCTTCTCCCAAAAATATATCTTTCTGTTCTTAAAATACATATTTTGCTCTAATAGGATTTCCATTCAATTGCCCTCATAGACTGTTATTAACTCTAGTAATTGTAATCAGCGTTCGGGCGTTCACCAACAACTTTTTATTCAGTTCCTCATGTGAATTTATGAGCAAAAATGTAACTGGTTACCCTCCCCACAATGTGGTATAACTGTGAAAAAACTGAAAACCAAAGGCAAAGGAAGGAAAGTTTGTAAGTGGACCATCTATGCCTTGTGTGGGTTACTTCTTTTTAACAATATATTCTTTGCCATTTCGACCTACGCACTTCTTCAAACACTGCTGCACTGCTTCAATGCTATTCATGTAGGAGGTTTAGGGTAAAAACTCCTCAAATGCAGATATGTCTTTGTCATCACCACATGATTTTAAAGCGGTCACTGTGCACTAATGACTAAACCAGATGAACATTAACGTCCATGGGAGTTGACCCTTGATAAGTTTCTGTTTTATAACCCAAACAGATAAGACTTTTGTTGATCCTTATTTTAGTTTTACGTGGTTGAATTACATGAATGCTGAGTTTAACATGTTTGGTATTTTTCCTTCATTGTTAAGCTCTAAAGTTTTCAGCTTGTCCTCTTGTCTTTAACTCCAAGCTCAATCACAAGCTGAGGGGGTGATGCTATCTGAATGACTCATTTGTCTGGTGTTCTGTTTTCCACATAAAAAGGTGTCAAAGAGCAATACCCCTATCTCTGTATTATACGTCAGACTTTAGACGACAACCGAGATGAAGGATAGATGTTTCGCAGTGTAATGGCCTCACCTCCAGATCGATTTTCAGACCTTGATGATAGACTTCTGTCTCAAAAGTGATGAGATGAAGCTCCTCTGTGACTATGAGAGAGGCCTACAAAAAAAAAAAAAAACCTCATTGTATAAAATGCAAGGAAATAGACAAGCTGTTCGTGTTGAAGACATATTAACCAGACGTACAGTTAGAAACATAGGTCTTACACTCAAACTGTAGCAGTATTAGACTGACTAACTGCTTTCTTTATCTTGCCAAATGTCAGAAAGTGTACTCACGTCACTATTAGTTCGGCCACCGTTGCCACACCTCTGTTCTCTCAGGGTCTGTAATCAACAGGAAGTGAGTGCTCTACAGTAGGCTTTTATCAGAAACTGTCAACATGATTGAACAGTAGGAGTTTGCATCTATAACTCACCAGATGTTTAAACTCTGCTGACAGGCTGCCATTGTTAGATTCCTCCATATTCATAACTTTTGTGTTAGTGCCGAGGATGTTAAACTTTCGTGACCTAAGTGAATCGAAGTAGAGCAGGGAGTGACTCATCTTTTTAGGTATTAGCCAATAAGATGAGTTATGGTTAAGATGAGAACAGAGTGTTTTTTTACAGTCTTACCCTCGAATTGCAGCCACATCCCCAGATTCCCTTAAAAAAATAGTGTCACATTTCATTAAATATATACTTTTTTCCTGCAATTTTCAGTAAAATATGTGTCTCATTAACCAAGACTGGTCAGAAAGGAGAGAAAATACTCACTTGTCGATGCAAACTTTAATTTTCAGCTGGTAATTTAGTTCAGGAAACTTCACCAGTAACCTAGAAATATAACGAAAAGACGATGTAAGTATTGGTCAGTGTGTTCTGTTGCTTTTGTGCCTTTATCTCTGGGACTAAAAATAGGATGTACAATATATGTGTAGGTTTGAAGAAGCTGAATTAAGACTTTTTAAGACATTTTTCAAGACATCTTTGGTCACATTTAACACCTTCCTTTCACAAAACTAACAGTACAACTGGCCTCACAGTTATTGGCTTGAACAGTCCGAACTATGTTTTAATCCAGCAATATCATGTTACATAATTTCTCCATGACTAATATTTCTGCTGACATTCAAGTTGGACAAGCTCATACCTTAACCCCTCCACCCAACACTGATTGCTGGTTGCATCATTCATACCCATCTGTAGTACTAAAATGCTACACACCAATTACAAATTTGGCAAATTCTTGAGAAATATTTACACAGCAAATATAGCAATGTCATTTATAGAGTCGATGGAATTTTCAAGACCTTGTTCCAGATGTAAGACTTAATTAAAATATATTATAGATTTTAAGACTTGAAGACAAAAAAATTAAGGCCTTACAATCACATTTGAGATATTTTTGCACACCCTATATTTAGTATGTGAAGACATGTGTATGTTTATCCCTTCTGTGGATCTGTTGTACGAAAGAAGATGAGCTTACCTGACTTTATTTGTGAACTGCACTCCAGTTTTGATGACCAGAGGTCTGTCTGGATGCATGGGCATGCACGGCTGTCTTTCAACCACAAATGCACTAAAACAGAGTGGATCACAGTTCAGAAAAACTTTCCAACAAATACTATATGAATCAGTGTAATCTATAACCAAACTGCAAATTACACGATTTTGCCAGCACATGACAGTAATAATGACTGTTGATCTAATTCACAGAATGCCTATGCTGGGATTAGGGCTGGGCTATATGGGGAAAAAATCATATCATAATAATATTTATTTTCATATCAGATGATATCGATATATATCACAATATAAATCAAATCACAATTTTTGTCAAGCTTAAATTTTCCGTTACTCTTTAGTAGCTGTGAAGAAAAGGTTATTTTTGATTTAACTATGATTTCTTTTCTTTTTTTAAATTCATTTTTTTTGGGGCATTTTTATGCCTTTAATAGAGAGGATAGAGTCAGAAATGGGCGAGAGACATACAGGGGAAGGATGCCACAGGCCGGACTCGGACCCGGGCAGCCTGCTTGAAGGCAAAGCCTCATTGTATGTGTGACCTGACCGCTACGCCACCCACGACCCTGACTATGATTGGTTTTCTGTCAGAGGTTGAGATGTGCTGAAGAACATTATACAACTGTTTCAGATAAATGCAACAGGTACATATATTTAAAACTAAACTAACAGTCTGACCAGCAGGCAAAATCTTTCAGGTTTTAAAAGAGAACACAAACAAAAGAGAGCATATTCACAAAACAATAACAGGGGTGTTTTCTTTAACTGCTGTGACTGATGTAAACCGAAAGTGAAATTTGACATGCTTTGAATGTCTGACTCCCCGCTTCTATGCCCCTGTTGTACGCTGGAACTAAAATAGTTCGCATCCTACTTTCAGTAACTCAGTCGTCTGAATTCTTGGTCACATTTTCTCCTGAGAGAACACTCAGTACTTCCTGCTACACCCCAAACATTAGCGTGTGTGCTGTGGCTGCTTTGACACTTGTGCTGTGTGCATCAACCTAACTTGATGTAGCTGCAGAGTGATTGGTTTAGTGCAGCACCACTTAATTGTGATTGGCTGTTATGTTATGTCTGTCAAAACATTGACAAATGAATTCTATTAAAATTTAATTGAGTATATCTTATATTTCTATCAAGGAAAATTTATTACACGGCATATATCATTATCATTGTATTGCCCATCCCTTATGGGAAACAGATGAAAGTTTTGGTCATTAGACTGAAGGCTGAATATTCACTAATTTCACACTAGTTAACTTTGCCTAAATGGACACACAGTGAGAATGAATTCCATACCATACCTCTTCATCAGATTTCTGAATAGGTCCACAATCTTCTCCTCCAGGGCAGGCCGGTGCTGGATGATTGGGTCTCCTTTGTAGGACACCTTCTGCTGAAGCTCCTCCAGTTTCTTGATCTGCTGACGAATCTGAAGCTGAGACTCGGCCAAGGATGTGATCCTGATTAGAAAATCAGACCCAGTTGCAGTACCTCAATAGAAAACACATGCCTCTATTTGTTTTTACAGTAAAATGGACCACATTCATTTTTCTCTGTGGTTACCATGTTTCTAGGCGATCCAAGCAGATGTTAGGTGGACCTCCTATACAAGCAATTTGCTGTCTCCGCTTCCAGTCTGCCAGCTCTTCATCTGTTAGGTTTTTCTGAACATAATCCATGGCAGTCAGCAACCCTCCCATCTCTGTTACAATTTGCTGCAAGAGAAATATGTGGATAGTGTGGATGTAATTAGATTCATGGATCAAATATTTTCTCAGGAATATTTGATCTATAACTGTATTAAAATCATGATGTAACACAAAAATAAGTATATATTCTGAGAAAATCAACAAAATGTTTTTTTAAATTGGTTAAAAAAACATCACAAATTTATTATAATTCATGTAATTTTGGGTAACATTCCTTTTTTTCTTTTAAAGACACTTACTCTTCTGAGCTGGTCCAGAGCACTCAACATCTGCTCAAGCTGGGCCATCTTCTGTCTAGTAGCAGATGCCTGACTATTACCATTTAGATCCTGGGACAACTCTGGAAAGAGTGTGGAGAAAACAAATTAGATGTGTTCAATACTGTTCCAGAGGAAGGATAAAAGTGCATTAATCTTCATAGAGATAAAAAAAAAAACTGCCAAGAAATCAATAAAAAATGTTTTACCTCCTTGACTTTTCAGTGTCTTGTAATTGAAGTCAAAGTCATCTTGCAAGTTCTCAAGCATTTTCATCTTCTGTTCCATATCCTGTTAAAAGTCAGACGATAATTATGTCACAATTAAATATACAATCAATATTTTTGGGGATTGCCCACTCAAATATTTTAGCATGAAGTATTAACTAACCTGCACACGCTTCCTGATGTCTTGAAGGTTGTGCTCCAGGATCTGCTGTTTCTCAGTCACTACTGTACCAGTAGGATGTGCTGCTTGACCATCCTACAGGAGAATAAAACATAACTTTTGAGCATTTATAGCCTTTAAAGCCTGTACAACTGATGGCAACGTGTTACTTGTTTATCAGATAATTGGTTGAGTAATGTTTGGCACCTGTGCAGCTGATGTGGCCGTCTGCAGTAGCCTTTGTTCCTCCCACAAGCAACGAGCGACAATACGAGCGATATCCATTGGCTTCTCCAAGTACTTGCTCTGGAGATGCTGTTTAATCCTGCGCAGGTTATGCTGGTAGAGTACATTGTTCTCCTGCAGGAAACGGCTATACTGCTGGTCGATTTCTCCCAAGAGGTTGTGAAACACCAGTGTGGCATGTGACTCCTTATTGGCAGCATAAGCCCTTATAGAGAAAAAAATTAATTGATAAGGATGTGATAATTTAATTTGACAGGTAGTCTGCCAACTAAACATATGCGAATGTTGCAAAACACAGTTAACCAAAAAAAGACAGCTACATTCATTTATCTTTCAAAATAATAGGTCAATTATGTAAAGGGTGCTTTGAAAAGTGCTACAGAAACCCAATCCATTTTACCTCCATCAAGGAGGTTATGTTTTTGCCAGAGTTTGGGTGTTTGTTTGTTTGTTTGTAAAATAACTCTAAAGTAATGAATGGATTTTGCTGAAATTTTCAGGGAAAGTTAAGGATGGTCAAAGGAACAAATGATTAGATTTTGGTGATGATCTGGAAGAAAAAAGCCATTATCCAAAAAGACAATTTTGTGAATAACTCCTCAACGAACTAGGAAAAACGCACTCGGAGAGCACAGACCTCCGCCAAGCACCTCAGTTCCCCCCGTATTGGGATTTACACCTAAAATAACAGTCTTACAATTATTTTGTCTCCATCTTTAGATTCCTTGACCATGAAAATGTACCTCTAACAAGTGAATTCATGTTGATATTATTATTAGTTCAGTAGTTATTCACTAAATTGTCTTTTTCGATATTGGAGGTTTTCGAATCCTCACCAAAATCAAATCATTTGTTCCTTTGACCATCCTCAACATTCCCTGAAAATTTCAGCAAAATCTGTTCATTGGGTTTTGAGTTATTTTGAACACACGCACGTGCACACACGTACACACACCCACACAAATACACAAACGCCGGCAAAAACATAACCTCCTTGGCGCAGGTAATAATGATATCAAGATGAATCCACTTGCTAGAGGTACATCATGGTCAAGGAATCTGAAGATGGAGACAAAATAATTCTAGAACTGTTATTTTAGGTGTAAATTCCAATATGGGAGTGAACAAGCTGCTTGGTGGAGGTCTGTGCTCTCCAAGTGTTTTTTCTTTTTTTCCGAGTTATCATTATTATAAAAGAGGGGGAAAAAACCTTCATGAGCTCACTACAGAATTGGTTCTGGTGGAAAAATGAATACATTAAAAAATCCATCATTGTCAAGGTGACAGAAATTGGCATGAGAAGAAAGAAATTACTATTAAACAAGGCCTGTTGCAATTATTACACATGCCTTATTACAGTTATTTCCACAATTATTGCTCATAATCGTTCCCATTCTCCTGTGGAAAACTGCTGAATGAAACTAGGAGAAATGTCACATTTCTCACAACCCCCCCCCATGTGAGATCTGAATATGATTTCTTTAATGAGATCTTTCTGCACGACCTTCATACTGAAGTGCTTACCAGCCATAATCAGTAATAGGCTTTGAATATTTTTTTAATGTCAAATCTGCTTGTGTAAGGGCTAAGGGCAAACAAAGATGAAATGTATTCATGTTCCAGTGTTAAATGGTAAGACATGGCTCTTGTTCTTTGTTAGGTGTGATGCACATAAATAAACTTCTGTTTGCCTTTAACTATACTACTGGAAGTGAAAAAGACAACAATAAAATGTCCTTATCATGACAGCCATATAAAAATAAGGGCTATTGAGAAATCATGGTGAGCAACTGTGTTCCAGTGTGACAGGTAAAAGCAGTTTAAATGCATGGCTCAATTGATTTTGGAGCTAAGCCCATGAATGTCAGCAGTTTATTTATAATACTCACCAGTCCTGACTCTCAATCCACGGTGCGAGGAACTGCCGTAACTCCATGGGGAAGCTGTCACTGTATAAGTGATAGAGCTGCTCCAGATACCTGGTCTCCAGCTGCTGTAACTGGTTCCACTGTGCCATGTTGACAAACGCCTCCTTCAAACCTTCACAAAACAAGTAAATGTGACAACACAAAGGTCAGGCACCCCAGGACTGTTGGAAAGGCACTTACACCTCCCTTCCTGTGTTTTTGAAAGCCACAATGTCACGGTTTTATAAAATGAAACCCTGATACTAACTGAAGAGCAGCAGACAAATGACAGCTTTTCTCCCTTTTCTCAAGAAACTTGAAAAACTAAATTAAAAAAACCCCAAGAAACCTGATGACAGACACCAAAGCAGCCTCCTATTCAGCCACAGTCACTTCCTGTTCAGAGAAACGCTGCGCCGCCACCAAGAAATATAGATTAATATGTCAACTCCCAGACGGATAAGGGTCTGATATTTGACCAGGTTCTCACATCAGTTTTATTCACTAAAATAATGAAGAATTAAGGACTTTAACCCAGATAAACATGAAGGATTTCATGTAATAAAAGCCTTGGCCTATTATTATTTCCTTCTTACTGGCCGATGAACATAATATGCTTTCATTTTTCACTGAAGAAGAGGTCTGGGTTTTATCAGACAACATGATAGCATGAAACTGTACAGTGTTCCCCAGGGATCTCAGGTCTGTAAAACTAACAACGATCAGACAGTAACCAATATCCATAACCTGATTATCCAACACAAAATCTTTTCCCCCTGCGTCTATATTAAATGACAATCCAAGAAAAGTTATTTCAGGTGAAACCATTGTTAAGGTCTTGCATAACTTCTGGATAATGTTGCATTAAAATCAATATAAGCAGCTCTATAAACAGTGACATTGCAAATCACTGAGCCACATACACTGCAATGAGGAGACAGAAGTGAGCAAAGCTTCTTCGTAGTTCTCGGTTCAACGAGACTGGTTTAGCTCTTTTGAAAATGTTTCATCTCTCGTCATCGTCTTCGTCAGTCCTTCAGAAGAGAAGAACTACAAAGAAGAATGATGACCTGGGCAAATGAGAACCTACACAGACATATAGCAAAGCTCTGAAACTTGGTGCCAGATGAGTCAAAAATATTATTGACTAGAAACTTGCCTATGCTTTCTGTTTCCAAGACCAAACTAAAAACTGATGCTGCCTTTTAAAGATAATGCAGTAACTCCCTGAATTTGCCTCAATCACATTATATTTGATGAAACCTGCCCCATTTATGATGCTCACAGGTGCAAAGGTATAACAAAGTCCTTTTGACCTAATGTGTCTTAATGTAACAGGATCCAATAAAATATATTACCATATATTTTATTGGATATATACACACCATATACTTATTCAGGTTTTTTAAATTATTATTATAGGCAAATTCATCAAAAGCTGGATGCATTTTGTGCTGGTTATTATGCTCTACATTGCAAGGTTATGTAGATTTCATGTTAGTTTAGTGTCTCAGTGACACATGTCATTTTTTTTTACAATCATGTATCTCAAGTTGTCTCCAAAATGTTTTCAAATAACCCTTGTTCCTCTTTCACTGATAAATGAAAAAGGTGCATCTGCATTGTGTCAATTTCTGAGAAAATAAAAATGATGAGCAACTGAGTCATTACCAGCCTTGTGAACAAAGTTTAAATTGTATTTATTTCGTTTTACAGTTGGTGAGCTTCAATTGCAACTCTTTGCCATTATATTATTTTCATTGCTTTAAAAATTCTGTCAGATTGACTAGATTAAAGTGAATATTACTATGTCACTTTCACAGAAGATTCCATTACATTTCATCAAGCAAAGTATATTTAGAAGTTTGATAATCCCAATATTATCAATACAACCAATAAATTAAGTGTGAGGATGATTCCAGCTCTTTGAGAATTATTAAAATACACTGTGCAAGTATCTAATAAGTCATGTGTAACATTTATATTACACTGACTGGTCTGTTCAATGTTAGATTTAGGATGAGTGTAATAGCTTTATCTTATCCTATTTGCTCTTGGTCACAGATTAAGTAATTTGCAACCATATCAAACCAGTAACATCTAAACCAGCCAGACCAGCCTTTTATGTGGGTCAAAGCCTCATATATCACAGTCCTTACAGTAAAGCACAAGTGGATTCCAAAAATTATGTAGCCAATATTCCAGGAAGTACTTCCTTGTATTAACGCAAAGACCAGTTCCCATAACTTTGTGTGACCTTTATTAACATCAATGGTATCATCTGTAAATAAAGCAACATCACTATCAATTTCCAGACAGTCTGGTCTTAGAGCAGGCAAAAAAGATGACAATTAATTGTGTGGCAACCTAATATTTTCATGACTTACAAGAATATGATTGCTATTGGCATTTAGAATAAAAAAGAAAAAAAAACGCCTTGAAAAGCTCAAAATTAACACAACGTGAAGGTTTATGAAGTCGTGACTGTGGGTTTTATGTAAGTCATCAAACTGCAGTAGCAGGTGTCAGACATGTTGGCCTGCAGCTGGGATAGAGATGGGCGTGACAATAGAAGGGAAACAATGCAATGACCTGGATTTTTCACCTTTGAGAAGTTTAGGCTCTGTGTGTCTGCATGAACGTCATATAAATATATACTCATATAACTGAGCAAGTTCAAACGAATAAAAATAACAGCAGAATATAGTAACGATGATGTTAAAACAATAAAAACTACAATGAAAAAGAAAGAGGATGCAGCATTGCTAACATTGAAATTGGGAAAAACTTAGCAGAAACGGTTAAAATGCACATACACTTGATTTACTTATGTAACATCGTGGAAACAAAATGGTTTCTCCAACATGAATAAGTTATAGCTTTACCAACGCCGCAATCTGGGTTTATAAACGTTATTATATGGTAATAGAAGAAGTAATTGTATTAAAGTGGTCTGCGGCGAGATAACAATGAGATCATCCTTGCAATAAAATTTACAATAAATAAATAAATACATGTGAGAAGCAGAAGTGCTGGAGTCGCTTACCTGACTCGCTGTTGCCCCTTTAGAAAGTTTCTCGATTCAATGTAATAACGTTTTCCAGAAAAAGCCACTGACCGTAGCAGTCAGCGATAAATTCACTCAAAACTAAACACACGAAAACAAATGGTGACGACGCCAAAAACGCAACTACACTGTAAGTGTTTAACTTGTTGGCGAGGGAGACACTTCTCCGTTACACGTCCAGTCCCATCTACTACATTGCGGGGTTTCAGGTCAGACAAACCTGATGGATTGCGTCATTGACGTTTCTAACAACCAATAGAAAAAACTGAATAGAATTTAACCAATCGGAAGACAGCATAGAAGCACTGGAGGTGGAACTTGAAAGTGAGGTTGGTTGTAGACGTCGTGTTTACTGCTGTCGCAATTG
>JAPTYR010000030.1:16657685-16675518 GCA_029814505.1 Siphamia roseigaster | reverse complement strand
CCCTGAAAATTTCATGAAAATCCGTCCATTAGTTTTCAAGTTATTTTGGTAACAGACAAACAAACAAACAAACCAACCCCGGCAAAAACATAACCTCCTGGCAGAGGTAATAATTCTATAAGAAGAGGTTCTTTCTCACCATTTGGAGTATTTACCATTGGGTTTGAGAGTGAAGGTCTGATGGAGCCTGCTGTTGTCAAAAGAATGGCAGGAAGTACGGTATATACTGACGTCTATGTAAGGCTCGCTCTGCATCTGTTACTCCCATCAAGTGTTTAATGTCAATTCATCTGTATCAGCAAGTCAAGTGGTGTGGCTAAAAAAAACTTACTATCTCAGTATGTTTATAGGGAATAGCCGCTTATCACATTACTCATTACAGCAGTGTTACAATATTCATTCATAACAGCAAAAACACAAGAAGCTATTGGTGTCTGATTAATGCCTAAATAGGTTAACTTTACTTTCAAGTACAGAATTGAATATTTACTTGTATGATTAAGAAAGTTATTCAGAAACAGTCTTTGTACCTTCAGTAACAAAAATATTGTAACTGTTAATTCAGAATATGATATAACAACAAAAAAGCATCTGTATGTGGTTACACAATAAACATCAAATTTGTGCTGAAATGTGACATGGTCTTAAAATGTGCAGTTTTGCAGTGGAATATAGTATGTGTGAAGCAGATGGTTATTGTGTCATGCATGTAACTTTATCAGTTGCTTTTAGGTGAGGACTGGTTGCAGAAAGGTTAATTAACATCTAACGCAGTGTTCTTCAACTTTGGGGTCAGGACCCCACATGGGGATGCCTGAAATATCTAGTAATTCATCCATCGATTATCTTCCACTTATCTGGGCCCAGGTCGTGGGGGCAACAGTCAAAGCAGGGATGCCCAGACTTCCTTCTCCCCAGACACCTCCTCCAGGGGGACCCTGAGGTGTTCCCAGGCCAGCTGAGAGACATAGTCTCTCCAGCGTGTCCTAGGTCTTCCTCGAGGCCTCTTCCCTGTGGGACATGCCCAGAACACCACCCTAGGGAGGCACCCAGGAGGCATCTGAAACAGAGGCCCGAGTCACCTCAGCTGACTCCTCTTGATATGGAGGAGCAGCGGCTGTACTCCGTGCTCCTCCCTGTTCACTGAGCTCCTTACTCTATCCCTAAGGCTAGATAGTAGTAGTAGATAGTTATTGTGTTAAGCATGTTACGTCATCAGTTGTTTTTAGACACGGACTTGTTACAGGAAGGTCTAACAGCTTTGTGTTCACTACCTCAGGAGAAAAGTGGCTCCACCGTGCCTTCCATCCTCAATAGGATGCAGACTAAGCAGACCCCGCCCACTTACAACAAGACAAACAAGTTCACCTCAGGCTTTCAAAACATCGTCGATGCCTATGGGATTGGCAGCTACCGGGAGATTAACCCAGGTAAGCAGGTGTCACACCTCACTCTAGATATTCCATTTACTTTGAAGGCGTTTGTTTACCCAGCTGGCTCCGGTGTCCAGCCTCAGCCTGTTTCATCATCATTATCATCCTGTATAAACATTCTTTGTATTATGACATGTTTCACTCATTGTCTCACCCATCATGCTGCCCCCTCCTCCTTTGTCTTCAGCACCATACACCATCATCACCTTCCCCTTCCTATTTGCGGTCATGTTCGGTGACCTGGGGCATGGGGTGCTCATGACCTGTGCAGCCCTATACCTCGTGTTGAGGGAGAGCAGGTTAATGGCTCAGAAGATTGATAATGAGGTATGAACCCCCTCATGGCCCCCTCCTCAGCCTACCCCTTACACTTTGGATTCACGACCGTAAATGATGCAGCTTGACTTGGTTACTTGTTTTACCTGAAAAAGGTGACATTTCAGTGATGCTTCATTTCAAGTGTTTCTTTTACGGCAGATGTTCAGCATGGTGTTCGCAGGACGCTACATAATCCTGCTAATGGGAGTTTTCTCAGTCTACACGGGCATCATTTATAATGACTGCTTCTCCAAGTCCCTCAATGTGTTTGGCTCTGGTTGGAGTGTCAGGCCCATGTTTAATCCCCGAGTTGGAGGGAACTGGACGTAAGTGTCAGGGATGCAGTCGGACACTGCAGCAATGCCAATCAGAAAACTCATTTATTTTGTGATTCTGTTCAGGTTCGGGACACTGAACGACAGTCGAATTCTGCAGTTGGACCCTGCAATTGACGGAGTATTCCAAGGGCCCTACCCTATTGGCATTGATCCGGTGACTATTTTACTTAAATTGTTATCTATATCATTGTAACCTTATAAACAGCTTTCTTTTTAAACCCTTTCACAACTATTTATGGTAGAAAAATGATGATTTTGCAGAGAATAATGAGCACTTCTAGATGTGTGATTGGAAAAAAAAATGTTTTAACCAAATTTTCTGGGGCTTAAAAATAGTAAAAACCTTGCAGTAACAGACTGGAAATTACCATCTGTTTTTGACCACTTTATAAAACCTGCCTTAAAATGCAGCTCCAGTTTTCATAAAACTCCAAAGTCTACTGTTAGTCCTCTAGGGCAGTGGTTCCCAACCCTCTTCAGTCTGTAAATCCATCCCATACTAATTCTCAGTCAAATTAACAGTTCTTTGGCTTTAATTACATTAAATTCCACATTATGCTGAAAGCTAAGCTGTCTTATTTTATTTCTTAAATTTTTAAACATTAATTTTTATAACGTGTTAATTTGCACTGTAATTAATTAATCTAATTAATGCGTAAAAGTGATGACCCTAATTATAAAAGAATTTTTTTTTTTTGGTTAGGGTTACAGTAACCTTAACTGCAAAAAGAATTATTTTTTGCTTTATTTTTTTCTTATGATGTAGTTATGCATAATTGAATTATGCATTTTCAAGCTTTTCCCTGTCGTCTACATGAACTGTAAGTGCTATACTTGGGTCTGAATTCTTCATTAATTCAACTCCATAGGCCCGTCTTCATTCCTGTTTCTGAGTAATAACACCAGAAAGGTCATTTTGAGCACTGGCCCTTTCAATGCAAATAGCACCACTTTACACTACAACCAACAATTGAACATTTTAAGGAAATCGACTCAGAGTTTGTACATATTTTCAGTATGGAATACAACCACTGCTGCAAACAATCAATTATGGTGTACTTGGACAAATCGTTGTCAGAAGTCTTGACCTTGATATGTGTGAATGCTGTGACGTAGCGGGTTACAGATGTAACAAATAAAGCAGGAATTAAAATGAGTTGTAGAAATCCACTCGTGCCAAAATTAATATAAAGATAGCTTTGTAGCACCTGGAGGGTTCAAATTAACTTTATGAACTGTTAGGGTCCAAATACATAAATAAATGAACGAACCACTAATAAAAGTGGGTTTAGAAAAATATGACCCCTTTAAAACGCAAACATCTTTGACCCTGCTTTTTCCAAGATATGGAACATTGCCACCAACAAGCTGACATTCCTGAATTCCTTCAAGATGAAGATGTCTGTAATCCTGGGAGTTATCCACATGCTGTTTGGAGTCAGTCTCAGTCTCTTCAACCATCTGTGAGACACTCATTAAATTTTGATGGACATATCCTTTACTTCTGTGTGAATCATGTGGTTTCTTACACTTTGTATTCTCTCGACAGGTATTTCCAGAAACCGCTGAACATCTACTTGGGATTTATCCCAGAGATCATCTTCATGTCCAGTCTGTTCGGATACCTAGTGATCCTGATCTTCTATAAGTGGCTCTCCTTTGATGCTCGTACATCTAGGCACGCTCCCAGTCTCCTCATAGCCTTCATTAACATGTTCCTCTTCAACTATAGTGATCCCACCAACCTCCCTCTCTACAAAGGACAGGTTAGATGGTCACTCTTACTGATCCTTTTTCTCAAAAGGAGCCACTGCGACCTTAACCTGGTTTCCTTTCTTTCTTTTCTTTTGAATATGTAGGCAGCCTTGCAGTCACTGTTAGTGATAGTCGCCTTGGCGTGTGTTCCTTGTATGTTAATAGTGAAGACTCTGGTTATGCGGAGGCAGTATTTGTGGCGTAAAAACCTGGTAAGTCTAACAAAACCTGCAAACATAATTGGGGATGGGAATTGATGATAATCTATTGATTCTGGTTCCATTTTCAGCTATCAATTTGATTTCCTTTCAGTTCTCATTGAATTAGGGAATCAATTGTTGTACAGTTGTCTCTGTTTGCTATAACTCTTTAATGTCAAATATGCACTAACTTTTAGCTTTAGATTCAAAAAAACCATAAAAGGGTGGATAAAGGAGTGCGAGATCTACCTGCTGCAGCCTCTGAGCTTTGTCATCATCTAAATGTAAATATCAGACATGGAGTTCTCATGAACAATGGTGAAAGCAGGTTGACAGTGAAATGGTGCCAACATTAACAGTATTGATAAAACCCAGACCAGTTCAGTGTTAGTGGCTGCAACAGAGGCTTGAGTCAGCGCCCCTTTTGCTAAAGAGCCAATCAAAGATGTTATATTAGTACAGTTTAATTGGATGCTGTGGTTAAATGTTAATGCATGTTGGAATTGCTTCCCCTTTTGTCATAATGGAAACTCTGTAACTGTTGTAAATCGCCCTAGTGTTGACTTTACTGGTGGAAAAACCACAATGCTTTAGAGGCTCATAAACCAAAATACAGAAATGATGCATGATTCATTTGACATAATGATGATTATAACGGGAAACATTAAGCATGATTCTAAGGAACTAAGTTACTAGATTTTCAGTTACCATCCCTAACTATGACTAATCACCAGACTTGCACTAATTAATCAGCCATGTTCGGAAATTGTCTGCTTCCCAATAGTCATAAATGATGCGGCAATCAGAAATGTGAAGGGGGCACATGTCGCTGACAAAGGTGGCTACGGAGAAGGAGGTGTTTACATTGAGGGGTGGGGCCTTCCATGTTGTACATAACTCACATGGAATACGCACACACCACCATACGACAGTTGAAACTAAGAATGAAACAAGATGCTTTAGTTTAGTTTATTGGTTTATTTGAACATTAAATAAAGAAATACAATTTATTAAAAACAAAAAAAGTGATACATTACATATTTTTATCATATTTGAGGGGGCAGGATGTTTGTTAAGGGGGAATTGCCCACTCTTACCCCTGTGTGTAACCTACTGATTTGAGTGTCTTTTAAATCCACGGGTCCCGCTTTTGTGGAAATATTTGGCCTGCTCTGCTAATGAAGTGGTATTCTTTGGACTGGGCCTGCGGGTAACCCACTGATCTGCGCATCACTATGACACATTCTGACGTTGGGAATTCATAAATGGTTTTCCTGGTCCATTCAGTGCAGGGACTCATCCTGTGCTCCACATATATATAGACACTTGCTTTTTTCCAAGGTTCTGTTTATTATTAAGTAAAACTAGGTTGCTGTGTATAATGTGTACAATCTATAGGGTGCTTGTGCAAGTCTTGAAAATCTTAAAAGATATGGAATTTTGAAACACTGTTTTCCCAACCTTGAAAAGTCTTGAATTTTGGGTGAAAGTGTTAATAAAGTATGAGGTGAAAATTTTATCATAGTAGAATTTTAGCGTATGCTCAAATCATTGTGAAATGAGAAGTAGAAAAGGTATTGTGAATTATGTGTTTGTTCATTTAATACTATAAAAATGAACTTTTCTAACAAACACAATTGGTACAGTTTCAACCAATGAAGTTGGCACTAGACACATGTATAAAAGTACATCAAGTCAGGGTCTGGGGAAAAAATATCAGTTTGGAAAAAGTCTGGAAAAAAATCTGGAATTTTAATTTTGGGGAAAAAGGCAAACGGCCTGAATCTCTGATCACGTGTTACTAAAGCAGATGGTTTGAGCCACATCAGAATAAGAATTTGGTGTGTATGGTAATCATCAACTGCTGGTGCAATATGGGACTCACTAAAAAAACGGTTTTCAATCAACGTACCTGCTTTCATACAGAAAACCTGGCGCATTTTTACACACATTCCTTTTATTTCTCAAATAAATGTTCTAATAGGAAAGTTGCATTGCAGTTTCTTTGTGTTATGTTTGGAAGAAATGAGACTGGATTTGGCCACAAAGTCTATCACAAATTCTACTTATCACTGTATTCCAAGCTTTGCTCTACTGTTGAAGATGTCATAACACATTGTCACAGCCCCTGAGTTTATCCCTGTGTTATTCTTTTATGACAGGGCACACAAAACTTTGGAGGAATTAGGGTGGGCAATGGACCCACGGAGGACGAGGCTGAAATCATCCAGCATGATCAGCTCTCGCAGCACTCAGAAGAGGAGCCAGAGGTAAATGACGCACAACCGTATTGGTGTCTGTCTGTCTGTCTGGTGGCATTTTCACCGACTGGCTGAACAAGTTGGAGTCGGTGCCAAGTAGCAGAGAAAACACAAGTTATTTGATCTGCTCACATCCTTAAATAATTCACCTGAAAACAGAAACCCATCCCTTCAGTTTCTTTTCAATGTACTGGAAAATATAAATTATAGATGAGAGTCCTGTTTCCTGAATATGTTAGTGAAGTAAGAGTTCCACCCTATAAATTAATTTTAGTACTGTTATTTTATTAGTTGACAATGTCATTTTTAAAATTGTTTCCTCTGTGTGTTTTGTGGTACATTCTGCAAAGCTTTGTCACTATAAAACTAAAAACAACCTCCATTTAATGACAATTTAAAACCAAAAAAGTGAATAAAATGTAGATCTGTAGTTTCTTTAATAAAACACACAGGAGGATGAACTGCTTTGTAATAAATCGAGCATTTTAATCTGACTAGTTTTGACACTTTGTTGTTTTGCATTCCTCATCTAAAGTGTTATTATAATATTTTGTGTAGAGAGTTCTACATTCTATCTTTTTTTTTTTTTTAAGCCTTTAATTTCCATCTGGCTAGTTTTAACTCTGCCATGAAAGTTATGTGATTTCTGGCTTTTGTCTGTTGAAACACTATGAGGAATTTTAATTTGGACCGTTGACAGGAAATGTTGAGTTTGTCTTAACAGCGTAATCCAAACAAGGACCCAGATGCAGGCCAAGATGAGGCTTCATGCTAAAATATGAGCAATTATTCTTTAAACACAGGGAATTTGGAAATGCATGAACATAAGCCTGCTTCAAATAAAATTCTATTTAGCTTCTGCAACTGAGCTAAAAGACAGCTCCAGTCACTTTTTGGGGAAATGTGGAAATTGCATCATTTAGTTCCTTCTTTAACATAAAGCTGTGCAGAATGTTGACTGGATCTTTCCAATCTTTTGAAGTGAGTAACTATTTTGTTTTTGTTTTTTCCTTGTTACTTTCCTGTTTACTCATGTCTTGTTGGTCCATCTGTGTGTGTGTGTGTGTGTTGTCAATAACCAAGCGTTGCCTTTTGTCACCTGCTTTCAAGGCCCGTGAGGAGGAAGAGGTAGGACAGGAGCTCATACTGCATCTTCACCCTGAAACTATCCCCTCCTGGCAAAGTGCATGTCTATCAGCTCTGTCTCCCTCGGCTTTATCCCTGCAACGTCTGGTGCCAGTCAACGCCTCCTACTTTTAGCCCTCTGTGTTTGTGTGTGGATGTACTGTATGTTAGTCGGTGTCAGGGCGATTAGGTTTCAGGAGTGTCTTGTTGAAACATGGGTGGCAGGGTTTTCCTCAGACAGTGGCCGTGACGTCTTATAGGCTTTCTTGCATGAGGCATCATCAGGGAAGATAATTCTGTGTGGGTCCACAGGGTCCTGACAACTTGATGCCTCTTCTTCTGATTTGGGGGAAATGGCATTGGCTACACTATTGCAAATGGATTTCGTGATCGATTACGATCCCACAATAATTCAGACTCCTCTCTATGTGGACCTCAGGAGCCACTGTTACTCAAAATGACGTACAGTCACGTTGTCATGTCTCTGTCCTACAGTTTAATTTTGGTGACGTGGCAGTAAACCAGGCAATCCACACTATAGAGTACTGTCTGGGATGTATCTCCAACACTGCTTCCTATCTGAGACTCTGGGCCCTCAGTCTGGCTCATGCACGTAAGTCACTGTTTGACCTCCTTAGACATAAATACACGCATATATGATGATGATGATGATGATGACGGTAATTAAAAAAAAAAAAAAAAGTTTATTAAAGGGGACGCAAGGAGTATGGCTTTTGATTTGGTTTGTTTCTTTAACACTCTAGCACCAAAACTGTGGGTTGAATTCATACCAAACTGGTTTATAGATTACCCGTGACCCAGAATAGATATGGTTACATTTTGGGGAAAAGTAGATCAAAGTTAAATTTCTTTTAGTGAAATGTTTTTATTCTTTGTTTTTTTTTTTGTTTGTTTTTTTAGGTTTTTTCGTGTCTCATTTACTTATTATGGGTGAGATTTCAAATGTCTATATTTTCTTTCGATTTATTCAAACTTGACACATATATAGTGGAAATTGATATGCTGACACCAGCACACACACAGACATGATAAAATAAAATAAATCAGCTACAATATGTGCGAGGGGTGGAGTTTGTTGTGCCTGGCACTAGTTGTTTATAAAGCACTTTTTGTAGAAGGGTTTCACAAAGTGCTTTACAGTAAAATCAGTTGTAAAATACATTAGGCAAAAAACACACAGCTACGTACAAAGGCATAAAAATATGAAACCAAATGGTCATAAAACCCACCCCTACCTAATAGCCTGTCTAGGTAAGGTATCCGGTTGCTTTTTAAGACTCAATTGAGTTTAAAATGTCAAGTGCCATTGTTAGGATATTCCAAATTCTCTGGACCACAGTTTGGAATGCTCAATCATCCCCTATTTATAAAGAGAGTGCAAGGGACAACCATCCGGCTCTGAACTGGGTTGTGCAATTTTAAAATGTAGATAGGGGCTTGACTACTTTAAAAGTAAAAAATACAATTTCAAAATGTATCCTAAAAAGAACTGAGAGCCAGTGTAGTTCTGCTAAAATCAGTGTGATTTGTTCCCTTTTTTTCCTGGTTTGGGTTAAAAGCCTTGCAGTAGAGTTCTGAACAGCCTGAAGACAAATATGTTTTTGGTTTACGCAAAAATAAAACCCATGTTAGTGAGAAGTAGACACACACACACAAGTGATTTACAGCCTCTTCAAGTTTCACATCTGTTGTTTTTTTTTTCTGTAATGATTGACAGAGTTGTCGGAGGTGCTGTGGTCCATGGTGATGCGAATTGGCCTCAGCAGTCGCAGCCTCGGAGGCTTCATCTTCCTCTCCATAACCTTTTTCTTCTTCGCTGGTCTCACTATTGCCATTCTTCTCATCATGGAAGGGCTCTCTGCCTTCCTGCATGCACTACGACTGCACTGGTAAGTTCAAGATTTGATAGTATTTTACATTTTTCTATAATCGAATTCTGTTTTGCATTTAAATAAAATAACAACCTGCCTTTGTGACCAGTGAGCACCTATTCTGGTATTCATATGTACAGTAGTGGAAAAACGTTTTCGGACACTTTAAAATGTCACACAATCTCAAATATTATCACGACATATCTGACTACGAAAGTCTTTTTTTTTTATTTCAAAAGGTGTGGTTGCATCAGACAGATAGTGACAAAAGGATTTGTCTGTTTTTGTTAGCATGAACAAATAAAACTAAATTATTGACCACTTCAACATGTCATGCCCAGTTTTGTCCAGTTTTAACCTCGACTGATGAGAGCACATGCAGAAGTGAATGTGACATCAACTTAAGTGATTCTCAATGTAAAATATTACAGATGCATGGGGTGTGCAAAACCTTTTTTTTCCACCACAGTATCTGCATTTTTTTCCCTCCATGTTCTTTAAAATAACAAAAAATTAAAAAAATCCACAACAGCTGTTATCTACTGAGTTATAGCACCATCTGCTGGCCAGTGTAACTGAATGATTCTCACTGAGTTTAACAAAATGCAAACCACCATAAATCAGCCATATTGTTTACAACAGAAAAGAATAATTAACAAGCATTATGTGATTTTAAGCAGATAACATAATTTTAAACCTTATAAGTTATAAAATATGTCTTCTAACCCTTAATGCTGTTCAGTGTAAGGCTTTAAATCAGTCACAGGGCTTTGACTTCCAATTACCCATACAGTAAAGCCTAATCGAAATTAATTTCCAGCATAAATGAATACATCAAAAAATCAAAATAGCTAATTCACACTCCTCCCTAATTTTAAATTGTATTTAATTCAGCCTTGATGTGTGCAACAATCAGCCATGGTACCTTTCAAAGTAAAGGGTACCACTGTACTGTAATAATCAATATTATTATGGCTGATTGGTGCATATGTCTTGTTCGATGGGCGCCAGCTTGTGTAATTTGAGGCTGTGCTATGATATGTTGCTTCCTGCACACCCACGTGGACTTTGAGAACAGCCAGATGTCACTGTCCATTTTCAGCCACTTACACATTTCAGTTCATCTCATTCTCTGTACTCGCATGATACACCACAGTTCATTAGAAAACTGTTCTTATTTTTATATTTGTTACATTTTTGATGCCACTTCTGATTTTCAAGCTGTTGTGTTTGAATAATCACGCTTTGTCTGTCAGAAGTGACAGCAACTGCACAGGGATTTCAGTGCAATTGAAAGTCCAATAATCAATCACAAAGAAAATAAGAGGCGACAGAATGACCTTAAACGTATCTGTCATACAGCCCTGCATGACAACAGGCACCTCATAAAACAGCATTAAACTAAATACTCGGACAAGATTAAAATAATAAAATGGGAGATATTTGTGACATGTCGAATACAGAATATGAGCTGACTGACAGGCCAGAAGTCCGGCTCTGTGGATGGATTTACAACTGCCCGCTGCCGTGTTGATATTCTCGTATCTCGTCTCATCTTGTTTATCACCAGACGCCACCGGGGGCGTGTCTCAAACAGTTTGAGATTAACAGATTATTGTTTCCCAGCAGCCATTTTTCTTTCCTGGCCTGCAGCCTGGAACAAGTTTTGGGTCTGGTCAGCTTTGTGATTTCCATTTATGTCACATGAATGCAGTGCCCGGTGTCTGTGACTCCTTGGTATGGCGTGGATGAGCCTTTGTTGTCTGTTCATTAATGTCTTTGTCTGGATTTGCTAAATGTCAGCCCTGTTTTAAAATTCACTGGCACCTTTACAAAGCAAGCCTGTCACAGTTTTTCTTCTCTATAATTGTCCACTACACTACAGTGCTGTGTGATTCAACTTTCACTAACTGGCCTTCAGGGATAGTCGGTATCAAACAAATGGAGATTAATTATAAAACACCAGGCCGTCATATTGGATTTTCAAAAACTGCATAAGGGCGAAGGAACTGATGTTTTCCAGTCTCATTTGACTGCCAGACAGAGAAATACTTAACTATTAGTGTGATGGATAAGACACTGTGGGAACCTTAAAGTGTAATGGTACCCTGTTCTGAGCCTCTGAACTCCACCCACTTTATGGTTTTTACAAGTATTTTAAAAGGAAGGGGGCAGGGGCTGAGAAGGCTGGTGTTGACAGGAGCTGTTGAGTGACACCTGGACAAAGAAAAATGGAGTGCAACACAATATCATGATGCATTTAGGGTCTGAAAGGACATGCTGACTGAACAGGGTCATCAGCAGAACATCTTTTGTTACAGTCATGGAAAAAATTATTAGACCACCCTAGTTTTCTTGTTCATTCTAATGCCCAGTACAACTAAAGGTCCATTTGTTTTGACAAATGTAATGATGATAACAAAAATAGCTCACAAGAGTTTACTTTCAGAGCTGATATCTATCCATTTTCCATGTTTTTTTTTTTTTAATAATAACCAAAGTCACTTCTGTTCTTACATTATACATGTCATTATATGGACAAAAACAGTGCTTATGTGCATTTTGCGTTTTCTTTTCTGTCTGTTTTAGTGACATAATGCACACAGGAGCCAGTACTTGATTGCATAACCAGTGTGTTTGATGATTTTTGATGGTCATAATTTTTTCCCCAGTTGTCATTGTACCCATCAGATCTGTTGAAGAAAGTATAAAGAACATTTTCACTTTGCTGTCAGTCGGCCTATTTCTGTGTGGAACTGTAGCAATGAAGTGATTGATTTAATAACTTCAATTCCCCTGGAGAAAATGGTTTCTTCATAGTTGCACTGCTCAAGCACCTTTCCAAATATAAAGACTAGGGAAAAAGAGTTTCATCCCTCTGATTATGCACAGAATGGAACCACAGTCTGCATAAATCTCAGAGTAGGGAGCATTACAGCTCACATGACTGATCAGCTGTTGTCTGTACCTTCCTGGATATTCAGATAAATTGTTTAAAAAAAATTGTCTAAAGGCACTGGTAACTGGTAGTAGAACAGGTAGAGTGGACTGAAGAGGTGGAAAACCATCCCAACCATTTTAGATGGAAAAACAACAGAATGTTTTTGTCATGCTACACTGTTTACATGTGTAAAGTAGTAGTTGATAGATTAGCAGATTGACTTCTATTCACAGCGTCTGGCCTGGAAGGTATAGGAGGATTTAACACCCACGGTGGTATGATGAGCCAAAAACATTTTGCTTTTATTTGTTTCCTGCTTAATTCAAGCAAAAAAAAAAATCTGCCAATGGAACAAGTGAAAATTATCTTGGTAAGATTTCTTAAAATAAGATTTTCCAGATCTATTGTATAAAAATGAATTCTTATATCTCACTGAAAAGTTACTCTTGTCTTATTTTAAGTGTAAAGAGATATTTTGACTAGAAATGAGAAAAACACACTTGGTAAGATTTCTTTTTTTTATGCTGTTTCTTTTTTTTTTTTTAAATGTGTTTTGATGTGCAGTAAAGTAAGTGAAGTAAGCGAAGCTACAGGTTTAGAGGTGGCCCCTGTGGTTTTTCAGATACAGCAAATAGTCACCGCAAGTTTTCGATTGAAGAATATAAATATATCTGTGCAAATGTCAGCTTTGACTCACAAGTGCAGTCAAACGTGCAACCGTGAAAATGTGCCGGAAGTTCCGTGGAGTTAATATACAGGATCTAAACGACAGCCCTGCTCCAGTTCTGCACCACATACACGACAGAACAGCAGGTATTTATGGGTCATCAGCTAAAGGTCGCCCAGCCGTCACTTAGCATCAGCCTTTTAAAAATAGAGCCTCATCGTTTTTCCGGGGGCGGGGGGGAGGCTTAGGTGACCCTCGGACCAGGTCCAGAAGCGTGGGCGCAGACATGAGTGGGTGCAGGTGGGCTGTGGAATGGAGAACAGAGGTCATGGGCTCCAGTTTCTCACCAACATGCATCTGTGCTATCAGGTCTGTTTGTGGAGCTTCCTAAACATTACACTCCGACTAAACCATTGTAATCTGTTTTTTTTTTTTCTTCTCAGGGTGGAGTTCCAAAACAAGTTTTACTCTGGACAGGGATTCAAGTTCCTTCCCTTCACATTCGAAAGCATCTTGGACGGAAAGTTTGAAGAATGAAATGAATTCTACCGCTCCTCGTCTTTTGAGACCCTGAGTGAAGGCATTTCTGTTTGTTTTAAAAGAATTTAGAATCAACATCTAAAACTAAAACATTGTCTCGGAAATCTGTTTATTCATTCCTCTGAAAAAAAAAAAAATAGCATTCTGTCTCGTCTTAGTAAAATTTTTGTTTTATTTAGTTAAATATAATTTATGCAGTAATTTTCTTTTACGAAACGTGTATCGTCTTTATATGTAGGAGTGTTTCGACTACTAATCATCAGAGCTGAAATCTGTCATGATGATGATTAATATGTGTGAATGTGAGCCTCGTATGTTGGTTTTCCCTTTTGTCTTCTTCTTCTACACAGAGCAGCTCATGTGTTTGGTTTGACACAGACTGAGCTGCTGTACCAAGTCCAAAGGGAATACATTTAATCTTTGATCAGTATAAAGGGGAATCTGGACTGAGACTTTTTGTATAAATGCAACATTGTGTGATGGTGTTGGTGTTACTGATTTGTGTTGTCCCTTGTGTTGATTTACATATTTAAGTTAAAGTCTGTAATGACGTCCTATGTCTAAGAGTGTAGCACAGATGGATGGGATTCACTTTACCACACTCACTAATTGTGCACCTCAATAAAATGGAAAGAGCTGGTTTAAGTCCTGGATCTGATTGTGATTTTTTTTTTTTTTTTTTCCAATTCCCCTTATACATATTTAATAAGTGATGCCAGGCACAACAAACCCCGCCCCTTTGACATATTTTACATATTATAAATAAGTGGGAAGAATTTAAAAATTCATAAAAAATGTGGACTTTGACCAACTGTTCTCAAAATGTGATGTGATCCATTCTGGGTCACTGGCAGTTTATAAACACAATTTGGTATGAATTCAACTAATAGTTTTGCTGCTAAATGTCTGATATTCCACCCATTACAAGTAAGTGGGGGAGGTTTTTTTTTTTTCTTTAAATTCATACAAAAATTAAAATTTTAACCTACTTTTCCCAAAATGTATTGACACCTATTCTGGGTCCGTGACCATCTATAAACCCAATTTAGTATGAATTCTACCAATAGTTGAACAAAAAAAGTGCTATATGAACAAGTAGTACCATGCACAACAAACCCACCCCTCATGTGTTGTAGCTTACTTTGGCATCGATCCAGCTGATGTCATCATGTCTATACATACGCTGATGTCAGTGTATTTGTAGCCTCTGTATATGGAGTTTTAAGTAAATTGAAACAAAATTAATGATTTTATCGATTTGAAATGTTTACCAATATTAAGTAAATGGGGGAGTTAAACAGAACTCATGCATATTTGTAGGATGATTATACACTAACCTGGAGGAAAGAAAATGGACCTCCTGGATTTCACTAAGTAAATAGTTCAGGTCCGTTAGACAAATACTGCAGAGCTGAATCTGTTTTAACTACATGTGAGTAGTTTCACATTTCTTAAATAACCATCAATTTGGGAAGTTAAAGCCCTGTCTGATGTACAGATATACCCTGACACTGCAGCATTGGCCCCTGATTTATCCCCATTATTATTATTATTACCACAAATACGGGATTATCACAGTACTTGTTACTCTTTAGTTCATATTGTCCAAAAAAATCAAATAACTGATGTCAGTCATGAATCTGCACCAATGCAATATAAACCTATCATTTTAATTTTTGATTTATGTTAAGCACATTGACTTGGTGTGTGTGTATCCATTGTGCTGCCTCTATCTATGCATAATACATTTTATTATCTTGAAACCATTAACTAACCACCACTTTTGTCACTTGTTTTCTTTCTATTTCATTTTACCAGTCTTTGTACGGTTTAGTAAATCAACAGTCTTTCCAGCTACATTTTGTCCAACTCACTTCCAAACATCACTATTGAATTCAGAGTTAACCCTTAAGGTCCTGGAGCAATTTCAGTGGTAATTTGTTATTTATTCTAGTATTATCCTATGTAATTTTCATTTCAGTGAAAATGAAGTATTTTCCTAAACTGAAATCCACACCAAATGTGAACATTTTTAAATCTAGGTTTAAAAATCTTCCTCTTTTTATGTGCTTATGAATAAACTCTTGTCAATCTTGTCTTTTAAATGCACCTTTTAAATTCTAATGTCTTATTTTACTCCATTTTAATTTTAAGGTTAATTTTAACGTCTAGTTTAATCTAATTAATATATTTATTTCACTCTGTGAAGGCATTTTAAAATCACATTTTATCTCTAATGGTTTTTATGTCTTTTACCCTTGTGATTTCCACTGTCTTTTATTCTTCTGTTTTTTTATGATTTTTTGTAAAGCATCTGTGTATGAACAGTGCTATACAAATAAACTTGCCTTGTCTTCAATTCACTGATCATGCAGATGTTCATAAAACCTTTACATGATCAAAGGTTATATCAAAAAAGAAAAAAAATGAAAATAAACGGTCTTTGTCAGCAAATTAGACAATTAACGAAATATGAAAACATGTCTATAACAACAGTTATTTGACAAATGGCATGTGTTTTACTCATGTAAAGTTGTAAAATAAATAGATTTCCACTCAGTAGGTTATAAACACCTACTTTATAATTTTATACTTTCAAAAATTAATTAAATCAGAGGGTTTTTTCAGTGACTGGCTGCTGTTTAAATCTTTGAGGATCATTACCTGATCTTGTACTGTGGTGTCATCTGTCATGACTCCACTAGATAGCGCTGTTATAATATCATTTGAAGACACTCATGAGTTTCTCTTCATATACATTCAGTGTAAAAAACACTTCTCCATTTTTTTCCCTGACAGATTAATTATTTTGATAACTGCTCTGCGGGTGAACTTTAGTCCTGAAACGGGATACTGACCATTAATTTGGCAAACAGAAAGGAAACTTCCAAATTTCCCATAAGAGTGCTGGCTACTTGGGAAATAAATTACCTTTTCACATAATGGGGCTTTTCTTAAATGTATGTGATAAACTGTTTTTGCTCAGTCTGGCCGTCGAAAAGTAATCACAGCATAATGAGTCCAAACGTAAATGTCCACCCATTCTAAAGGCCTTGTTTGACTTTCTTATTCCTGTCAAAAGCAGCGGGAAACATTGAGCTTTACATAATAATTGTGTTTTCATAATTCCAGCCATGAGAAAATAAAAGTGTAGCATATAAAGGACAGTTTTTGGTGTCACAGCCAGCATACACCTTCAGTGGAATGAAGAACATTGTGTTCTCTTGGCTGCATATTTTTTCAAGGAGACGTCTACTATTAGTCACGTCAGGCCAAAAGTAATAATAAAGCTCTTTATTTATCCTAGTGCTTTTTCAATAGGCTCATTTAATTTGATATTTCCCAGCGTGTCATGTATAACTAGAGGTGAGAGCAAGCTTACATAAGAACCCCAGAAATCCTGTCGTGTTTACACTTGCAGGGACTTTTATTTTCCCTGTAGTTGTCAGTTTTCAAGTATAAACCCCAATGAGACTGAGCATATTATTTCTCTCTTTTATCTAAGAGAAACAGTAAGTGCGCTAAAAAAAAAAAAAAAAAAAAAAAATCTGTCTCAAGGAATGCTGTGTTTCTGCTCCAGTAATAGTAGATGTTTTCAGGATAACAAAGATGCTTTTGCAGCTGTTTTAGTCCAAACCTGTGGGTCCTCATGATCTGAGAACAGGACGTAAAGTTAGAAAAATAATTAAATAATAATAATAATAAAAAAAAAAACCTACAGTACATGTCAGTGTCATTAAATCCATTTTGCTTCATATTTGCAGCCTGACTCAGATGCCCTGCACATCTTAGTGGGATGATGGACTAATGAGAATTTCTTTTTCCTTTCAAAATAACCCAGCGCTGTGCAGCTGTAGAATAACATTAATGTTCTTTTCTCTTCTGTTTTTCCACCCACACACCCACTTTTGCGGCTGGTGTGAAACAAATGCTTAGATTCTCAAAGCAGTTCTTTGTCAGAGAAAAAAAAAATCCCATTGTTTGCATTATAATGGGACCTCTACCTTTAACACAGATCTACATTTTGTTGAGTTATTCTGTATTAACAAGTGCCATACCACTACTTATATGGATGTACAGGTAGAAAAACTATGGATCTCACAAAGAACATATTGTACAATGTAGATCTTTTTAATGCTGATTTTAACCTGTAATGGCTCCAGAGCTACTTTTGTGAAATTTTCTCTCTATCTAAATTTCCTCACAGTAAATTTACCAGTGTTAAAAATGTAGTGTCAAAGTATTTTAATTCTTTCGGAGTTATTCTAACAACAGACAGAGTAAAATTTAACCAGATAACTTCCAGTGTTGGTGAAAATAACTGGAGTTCACAGAGGTTTTACACTGTCAGTGTCATATATTC
>JAPTYR010000030.1:16451761-16470809 GCA_029814505.1 Siphamia roseigaster | reverse complement strand
ATAGATAGATAGATAGATAGATAGATAGATAGATAGATAGATAGATAGATAGATAGATAGATAGATAGATAGATACGTCATCAGAGCTCAATTTCAATTTTCATGTCTGTGCAGTTTGATACATTTTTTCCCTCATATTCATCTGCTGAAAGTTATTTTTCTGTGCCCACCCTTTTTTAAAATCATCTGATTTTAAAAAAGGGACCTACCAGCAGAATTTATCTCATCATAAAAATACTGCTGCCTATCATGATCTAACTTTATAAGAGTGATGTGAAAATCCAGAAGTTATCAATGCATAAAGGTTGGAATATCGTTTTATAGAAGCTGGAAGCATTGTGTGGCAGGCATATTTCAATACGAATGAGGGAGGAGATGATGTTTTAATAGGTCCGATAAATGTTTTTGTGAATTATTCAATGTTAAGTAATGTTTATTGTAAGAACATGATTAAAAGTGTCTTCAACTTATTTCTGGTGCCAAATAACAGGGTTACAAAGAGAAACCCTGATCGTAACAGCTCTGGTCACAGTCATTTTAGCTGATCTTCATATTGCTTACGAAGTAACAGAGTGAAGGTTTTCCTTTGGCAGAGCCTTCCTGTGCAGTCAGCTTCTGCTGGGAGAATTATTTTTAAACTGGCATTTGAAATGGCACCGTTCAGAGCTGTGTGCAGACAAACCGTCATTTATCAGAGTTGTGTAGCTCCTACAAGGAGAATGAGGTGGACTTCTTTTTATTTATTCTTTTGGCATGTCATATAGACATAAATCAGTTTCAGTATGAATCACTAGCATTAAAATACCCAGTGCAATATTAGAAATCAAATGACAGGCTGTTAAAAACCAGCTTGCATAGTTTTAAGTGCTTCTGATACTGTGATTTTTGTGTCTAAAAATTAGATTATAAAAATTAAGTTACTCTTTATATTAAGAGTAAGGAATCATACCCACCTGGGAGTGAACAATAACTCTGATCACTGAACAGTATTTCTTCATCGTAGCAAAATCCTTCTCGAGCTGTTTCTTTCCTGTCTCATCCTGCCACTTCTTAGAGTATTTGGTGAAGGCCTTCTTTTTACTTTTATACCTGAAACACCAAGAGTCTTTTATATTAAAACCAGTAGTATATTTTATGAGTGTTTTATATTAAAAGCATTAGTATTGGTAAAGTAAGTATATGTTCACACAGTATCACACATGTTCGCACCAGTTTTTGTAAAATCTGCGCTTGCACTCATCACTGATATGTTCGGCAAAGATGGTCTTGAGAGAACGAAGGCCACGGATTGTGTTAACGTATCCCACAACCCCAACGACAATGACTGGAGGAGTGTCAATGATGGTGACTGCTTCCACCTCCTCTCGCTTTGATTGCTCTGTGAGGAAAAAAAAAAAAAGTAAAAAGTATCCAAATAAATACAAGAACAATTTGAAGAAAAGTGTCAAAGGATAGATGACTTATTGTATTTAGGCTGACTGGTCCAACCATACAGTAGAAAAGAGTGGATACAACACTTATTTGACTTTTCTAATAAAAGAATGAGTTCTTAACCCTCTCTGATAATATGATAATGTATTAAAGGTACATTTTCCCTCAGTCCTCCTATTCGTTCATGACACATAATGTCTTTTTGTACATACTGAGGCCTGTGCGGTGCATCTCCCTGAGGGTGTGAGTCATGCCGGCCTTGTATCCCAAAAAGGCGGTGAGGTGGACAGGTTGGCTGGGGTCATCTTTGGGCCATGAACGAACCTTGCCTCTATGTTTCTTGCTACGTTTGTGGGGCAGGAACCCCATGTGTCCATGGCGTGGTGCATGGAATTTACGATGAGACTGGAGAAGACATTGGTTGTCAGTATGCTGGCACAAGCTGTTTCCTTGATCTGCATGACTCTTACATTGAGGCGAGAAGGGCACAGTGTCCACAGTAGTATGTTACAAGTAAAAAAATAAATAAAAATCACCCCTGTGTGCACTCAGAAATGTCTGTAACTCATCATACCCCACATTTGGCCTGATTTAGAAAGTATTTCAATGTTCTTACAGTTCCCCCCCCAAACAATTATTAAAGTAATACATAGGCTACAGAAGAAGATTTTATCTAAAGACCGACCCGTGTACTTTCTGTTTTCATTTCTACATGTCACACTTCACTGATTCACAGATGAAAACTTAACTAAATAGAACTGCACCTCCATAAAACTAGTCACCATGTCAGTACTCCACGTGGTCGTCTCAGTAACAGCCATTACAAGTTAACTCTTAAGTATGTTTTATCTACCTATATATAGTCAAATAAACTGATGAATAACCCACAAATACATCCATGACAGACAAAGACACGCACACAGACACATTTATGGCAGAAAATAACTCAAATCACAAGGAGCACTGACCATGACTGCGCACTGCTCAGGCGAGGGATAAAAAGAGAGAAGGACCAGCACTGGTGTAATGGTAATGTATAAGATAGTACACAGTGTTAGAGCTCTAATTTGGTGTTTGGCCCAGATGAGGAGACGTATTCGCTTTCAAACAAGGTGATCTCTGCCAAGCCCTGACAGGACAAGATAGGAGGAGGGAAGAGGGGGCAATAAGGAACTAAGGTCGAGACAAGGCCCAGTAGATAGAAACCATGTAACCAAGAAAGGAGGCAGAAAGTACGAATAAATGTATCATTGTCGTGTGGCCAAACTTATCTGCCTGACTGATGTATACCCTTTTCTACCTCTTTCACTGGAAATTTATTGCATTTTTGTATAGGATTTGGTATACATTTCTGGTGTTTGATGTTGGATGACAAAACTTTTATTCCTGCAATTAACTGACCTGCTTAGTATCATTCTCAAGTGCTCGGACAAGCATATTTGTGAGTCCTGCAAGTCATTTCTACAGTATCATTTTTTTTTATACTGTACTTAAAAACATTTTTGCCAGTTAAATAACAGTTTAAAGGAGACTGATGTTTGAAATGCTCAATGAAAACTAACATCAAAACTCTCATTTACATCATCATTTACACTGACCACTAGTGGCTGCACACATTTATTATGCAGGCTAATTAAGGTTACATGTGGTTCTAAGTGATTATAATTAACTCTCCATCACCACCTACTGGAGCTTTAAAGTTAAACAGTTTTACCTTTATCCTTTTGCCTTTGACCCTCTTAAATATAAAATAATTATTCAACATTAAAAAAATCATTTTGTCACATAATATTTGCGACCAACTATGAAAAAACCCAAAGAGAACATTTCTGGAATGAAAAGTTTAATTTGTTGACCTCTAAATCGCCATTGAGATGTGTGTGTTGCGCATGCGCCACCTCGAAAGGAGAGCTGTCGAGGTCGAATTGTAGGATTTCTTCGTTTTCGAACAAAATAAGGCAAAATGCCTTCAGATTATGACAAGGGGGCTTACCCTGAGCCTCCTCGGCAGACCCCAGCTAAAAACAAAGAGTCGGCACTGCCAGATCCAGCCCTGATTTTGTCTAAACTCTTTTATTACTCCGTGGATCTGCCTGTCTCCACATTTAGAGGTAAGCTAGGTTAAGCTAACTGGCTAAGCTAACACAACAACACAGACTTTAGCTAAATTAAAGAAGTACTGGGGGCATTTGGTAGGCATGTTTTATATTTTAGTGATTGTATTGTTTACTGAATATCACACGGACTGAATCACGACACTAGCTGAAAATTATGGGGCTGACGTGCACGTTTAGCAGCAATGTACAGTTGAAGTTGGCTAGCGTTGTCATTCGTAGACACCAGCCAAATTACAAACCTATATATATTCATTTATCCTGCTTTAAACTGTCTTATAAGCTGTTTCATTTCTTTTTTTGTTAAGATACGGTAGACAGCATACGGTCAAGAAACAAGTCCGTCTATTACCACCAGAAGTTTCGCCGTGTCCCCGACCTGACTGAATGCCAGGAGGGGGATTACATCTGCTACTATGAGGCTGAGATGCAGTGGAGGAGAGACCAGTAAGTGGATCAAACAGGGAAAGAATTGCATTAAAAACAGATGCGGATATTATGGTTAACATGATGATCTGTAGGCAACAAACAGAAAAGCTTAGATGTTCTTTAGATGGTTAAATAACATACAAACAACTGAAATTGCCTCAGGCCTTTAGACCTCCAGGGTTTCATGAGTTCATTAATCATAATTTAATTACCTGGAAAATATATTAGAATCACTGATTCATTAATTTGTTCCTTCTCAGAATGGATTGACGTACATGATCATCAGTGGGATCATAATGTTACCGAGTAACAAGCATACAATTATTGCTATTATATCAGATGGAAAAAATATATTAAATGAAGAATGTAAGACATTTGCACAGACTCTATTTGCCCTGCATATTTCTAACTTACTATAAAAATAAATCTTGTCATTCCATTCATCATCTGAAACAAGATATGTCAAAGGTTGTCTGAATGCTTTTCTAAATTGGAAGATGAACAGTGAATAGAACTGAATATACTAAGATCAGTAAACATAGCTGTCACCTTCAATGCAAAGCAAAACAAGTACTTTTAAATTAGCAGAACGGTATAAAGACACAGTAGTTTGAGCACTCACACTGGGTGATGAGGCCAAACATCCACCACTATGGAAATAATACACTTGTGCTGTAAGGTCAGATCAAGCAAAATTGAACGTCAAGTCAAAAATAAAATTTCACACAGCATTACATGTATGGGCTCATTTTAAAGCTGATGATCTATACTTTTTAGAACTGTTTTCCATTTTGTAATGACATTTGTCAAAAAAAGTCAACTGATTATGTAAAATGTAATTTTGATGCTGAGGCCATAACTCTGAAACAGAAATGTGACATTTTCCCATTAAAAATAACATTTAAAAAAAAATCAACAAATATAGTAGCTTTGCTGGTTATAATGGTGATAATAGACCATATTTGGAATATCAGGTATTTGATCATGATGATTTTTCTGTGTAACATGGATATTTTTATGTACATTACTTCTTGTTGTTAGGATAATAAACTAAAAATAAAATTGCTGCCCTTTTCTTGTCTGTGTATGATGAGCCTGTATTACCATATCAGAATGAGCCTGTGTTACAATCTAGTAATCTTTCATGCTTATAAAAAATAAACTTTTCATAATTTTGCCTCAAAATGTAAGTATGATGTAGTTTAACATGTTACTTAACATATTGTATCCTGCTTTGTTTCAATTTCTTTTAGGAACAGCATGTTTTGAACATTTAAATAAAGCTTCTAAAATTTATGTCCATTTCATGAGACCGTGTTACCAATGACTAATTTGAAATTTTTCACCCAAAAATATTATTTTCATAAATCAGGACATCTACCATGTTAAGCTACTTACTGATACATGTAAAATATACAGTTGTAAGTTAGTTGGTTTAGTAGCAATGGACATTTGAACACAAAAAGTGAGACCACGTTACCGCTTGATCTGACCCTGTAATGGAGACTAGTTCTTAGAATCCAGTTCAAAAATCTTTCTCAAGTGTCCTTAGACGGTAGTAGAGGTTATTACAGCGATATGTAAACATGTTTTTACTTCTCAGTAAAGTGGACCATGAAATTGTGAAGGTGATTCAGGAGCGCATGAGGGCCTGTCAGCAGAGAGAAGGCTCCAGTTATGAGCAGAACTGTGCCAAAGAAATACAGCAGTTCAACGAGGTGACCCACAACTTCCAGTCCCGCTGTGAGTACTTTGCCAATTGTTAAATAAACTTGTGTACAGTAAATACCTCCGTCAAGGAGGTTATGTTTTTGTCGCCGTTTATCTGTTTGTTTGTGTACAAAATAACTCAAAATGTTATGGACAGATTGCGATGAAATTTTCAGGATAGCTTGGGAATGATACAAGGACCAATTGATTTGATTTTGGTGAAGATCCAGAAGAGATCCTGGATTCTGGATCACTTTGAAATTTTCTTTAACATTGCAGTAAATGGGGAATGGCAATGTTTGGCGGAGGTCTGAGCTCTGAGTCCTTTTCTAGTTTATGTAGTTTTGTTGGTGCACTGTTGTAGCTGTCCTTTTCTAAACTTAAGTACAGATTAAAGGAATCTAAGGAATTTCTTTATTTTTGTACAAATGTTAAAATATCTTAGCCAGTATTTCTTTTCACTTATCGTTTTTGGTCTTGACAGGCATTGCTGTTAATTGTTAAATAATGATAAATTGTGTGAAAATTGATAATTGTCATTTTACTTTTATCTAATTTCAAGTGTTTTTTTAAATCCCAGATGCTGACCTGGGAGCATACGCCAGTGGAAGAAAATGTCTAATGAAGCAAAAAGAAAGAATGATGGCAGCTCAGGCCCAGAAAGCTTAAGAACAATGCTATCCTTAACTCTGTCCTGTGTAATAACTGTAAAATAAAAAGGTATCTGTTAACTTGTGTCTGTTATATTACCCAGTACATTATTCTGACAACAGGTTGTGACAGTAGATTGGCTGCTTTCAGGCACACATTTAATTTTTTTTATATTTACTTGTACTTTGATGCTTCTCATTTTAACTTAACCTGAAAATAATTGCCCAAGTGACCATTTGCCAGAACCAAATACTATGTTCTGTGCAAGTTTGGGTTTCCTGATAATTTGAGTGAGGCTTCATTTCTGGCTCACCATGTTATCTGCACCGGATGTGTAATTATTAGGCAAGTAAGTATTTTGACCATATTTATGCAGGTTTCTAAACTACAGAAATTAAATTTCTTTTTGGAATTATTCATCTTCCGGGGATATACATTTGTATTATTGGAGGAAATATGATCTCTAATGCCAACACCCTATATTAAGGAGTGCAGAAATATAAGGCAGCTTCTTTACTCAGGGTGAAAAAGATCAAAAAAGGGATTTAACCATCACTGAAAAGCCAAAAATGTTGATTACCTTCAGAGAGATGAGACAATCTTGAAACAACTTGGCTAACTATTGAAGCATGACTACAATATCACATTTTACAGAATAAGTCAACAGGGTAAAAAAATACACTTGAAGACAAAACAAAGAACAAAAGATTAAAGAATTGAGGGGAAACTAGTAGGAGTGCACTGACCTGCAGAACCACTATGTTCTAGTACAAAAACCTACCTACAATGTCCAGAAGTAGATGTTCATGTCTCAGACAATGTCATGGTAATAAATACAGCCACCACTGAATAGGACATACATCAAAACATCAGGACTGGGTTAAGAACTACCTGAAGACATTAAAGGTTTTATGGATAAATGAGGTCTGAGTAACTGTTAATGGGTTTACAGTTGGACCCAGTTGCATTAGTAACATCACAGAACTTCTCATGCCAATGTGGAGGTGGGGTTCTGGTATTATTAAAGATTAACTAGTTTGACCTTTTTGGGTTGATTATCTCAATTCCTAAACCCACTTTTTCTAGAAAAGATGTTCAAGCAGTGGTCAAGGAGAAAGTCTGTATTTTTCAAGAAGGGTTTTTTTTTCTTTTAAAGCACAGGAAAATGTTCCATGACATGCACTCAAGTACTCCACTAAGCAATAAAGTCTTTAAAGATGAAGAATGACATGGCTGCCCCCTCACCTGACCTAAAGAACTTGTCCTCCTTTGAACACTTCAACAGTGAGGATGTAATTGTTGCTGAATAAAAATTTGTCAAGTCCAGAAACTGACAGACTTTGTTAATGGAAAGGTTATGACCATTTCAAAGAAAGGCTATTTGACAGATTTTTGGGGGGCAAGTTTAAAATTTTTTCATGATTTCCACTTTACGAGATAAAAACAAGATATATTTTTCAACTTCGTTAATTCTGCATGGCGGTATTGGTCACATTGTGCAGACCCATTTTCTTAAAAGGAAAACTACCATTTCTTTTAGAAATTCAAGCTAGTTTTATGAACATTTTGGATTGCCAGTGACGTTCTTAAAATTCTCAAAAATACAACTTGCCTAATTGCAGTGTAGTGGCTACTGCCTTCATAGTAATATAATCATTAGCATTTCTTTTTGCATGAACAGCTTAAATAAAAACACATTCCATTAAAATAAGGACATGTAACCAATTCATGGTAAACTTGACCCCTAATAGGACTGATGGAAATAGTTGGCCAATTACACAATTTTTAAATGCTTAAATTTTGCTCATCGGTTTACATAATCTGGTACCATTTTACCCCCAGCACAGAACCTGAAAGTAACATCATTCCCCATTTAAGATTTGGTTTGTTTCTGCTGAGATTCCCCAGGTCCTATTAAAAGGTTGTTTAGCTCCACTATAACTCAACTATGGCAAGAAATCTTTAAGAGATATTAGCAGACAATACACATTAGGTGGTGTTTCAGAATGTTTATTCAACAATTCTGATGTACAAAAAGCTTAAGAGGTTGTGGCTACAGCAGCTTGTCCCCTCTGCACAGACACCCTGGTGTGAGTCTTGGCCAGATGGTCTGTGAACTCCTGGAATAAGAAGCAAGAATCAAGCGTTAAGTCACTTTGCATGGTTGTTTTAGTCACTGCAATTAAGTGGTGGGGAATGCCAACCTGGTAGGGAGACTTTGTGAAGACTGTCTCCTTCCAGAGGTCAGGGGTCAGGTAGCTGTAAGTCTTGGAGATGGCGTCAAAGGTGGCCTTGGCTGAGGAGGAAACAAACCATGAGTAAATACTGAAGATGTAGCAGTTTTACTTAAGAACACTAACAAAGGCAAAATGTTGAGCACAGACAGGGGAACAGAGGAGACTACCAAGCCAAGTCTTTCTGCCGTGCATTTACAATACTCTTTAATTTCTCTCCAGATAACAACAACTACACCACAATAGAGGTGCAGCTGAGCAGAGCAAGGAGAAAAAAAAACAATACAAGAAAACACAAGGACTCTTACCGAAGTTGCCAAGGGTGGCAGTGCAGCCCCTGGCAGAGGTGTAGCAATCGTCAATACCAGCCATCATGAGCAGCTTCTTGGGTACAGGGGCAGACACAATGCCAGTACCACGGGGGGCAGGGATGAGACGCACCAGGACAGAGCCACAGCGTCCAGTCACCTTGCAGGGTACAGTGTGGGGTTTACCGATTTTGTTACCCCAATAACCTCTCCTGACCGGGACAATGGACAGCTTGGCAAGGATGATGGCTCCACGGATGGCAGTTGCCACCTCCTTTGAGCACTTCACCCCGAGACCCACATGGCCGTTGTAGTCGCCAATAGCAACAAAAGCCTGAAAACAAAATCAGTGTTTAAAACTAGAGCTTGAAAATGAACAAGGCTACAATTAAAGTAGCTATTCAACCTCACCTTGAACCTGGTGCGCTGACCAGCCCTGGTCTGCTTCTGCACGGGCATGATTTTGAGAACCTCATCTTTCAAACCAGAACCCAGGAAGAAGTCGATGATCTCTGACTCCTGTGATGAAATGGACCTGAATGTTACGCCACTGTATCATAACAGGGAATCTGCAAAACCTCTTTAGGCCATCACAAAAGTCAGTCAAAAGCTATCTCACATCAATTTCAGGAAGGTAAAGAGCCAGCTTTTGCACGTGTACAGCTCTTGTCTCCAACACTTGAAAACTAATGAAACCTTTATACAATTTAACTTTACCTTGAAAAAGGAATTAAAAAACAAAATCTTAAGGCACTTTTAGGACAAGCCTCAATTATTCTTACAGGAGCTAGCAGGAACCCTCTGAGACAGTAGTCCATTGTCTTGTAATCACTCACAATTCTACCAATATTTTAATGATTAAATAAATCTATCACTGCTCACTTTGATGGGCAGAGAGTACAGGTAGATCTCCTCCAGGGACTTGATCTTCATGTCCTTAACCAGACGGCCCAGCTTGGTGACTGGCACCCACTGAAATAAATAGCATCCCATTAGACACTCATCAAATCTAGTCTGATAAACAGAATTTATAACCTTGTATTGTTAATTCATAATTGTATACATTATGAGAGGTTTGAACTTACTTCCTTATCCTCGGACTTGCCACCCCGAGCACCGCGACCCCTGCCACGGCCCCTGCCGCGTCCACGGCCCCGACCGCGGCCACCAGCGCCAAAACCTCCGCGAAAACCTCCTCTACCACCGGCGTCGTCCGCCATTTGCTACAGGAGAACAAAATATTACATTCGTCGCCGAAACAAGGCTCTTATATTCAACGCCACATAAGAACATTTCATTGAACAAAGCACGAGAGTCGCCGCCATATTCAGAGCTAACGATGTCCCTCATATATTTAGATATAACCCAAATTCTACTTTATTGTTCTTGATAATAATTGCGGGGGATGAAATAAAACATCGACATATAATTTGAAAAATTAATTCAGTGTTTTTCGTTAGCCGATGCATGCGATTAAAGTGGATTACGATCAGAGAACCAGACAACAACAAACTTACGTGATCGTTGTAATAGGAAGAAGGCCTGACAGGAGTTCCGCCGGGTTTTGTATGTAGCTGTTATCGCGATACTTCATCTCTGAAGAAATTAATTTACTACTGCCCCTACTGGTGAAATGTATAACTCACCTACAAAGGCAGTTGTTTACTTCTGCACACAAAACACAAATTTACTATTACATTTACTGCTGGACTACATTTGTTAATATCATATGTCAATGTCATATTATTTGTAGTATTATGCATTCATATGTATTTATATGATCTTCATACACATTACAGATACCCATACTATTAGCCACACCATTGACATAAATACCTTTAATTACTATAAAGATTAAAAATCGATGTATTTGTCCTTCAAAATTGTTTATATTGTTGTCATTTTTAAAACAGACCAGGATACCTTAAATATTGTTTAGCTGATCCTTAATCACAAAGCCCCCTTGAGAAAAAAATCTCCACTTGTGCTTTTAATAAAGTCCAGACATTGCTATGAGATTAGAGTAATGTTGAGCTTTATTTTAAAAAACATATCAGCACAAAATTGTTACAGATTCACTCATTTTAATCATGTCTATATGTTTTCAAAAACACCTTCAAATAAATTTACACATGAAACATTTACACACAGCACTAGCCTACCAGCAGCCATAAATCATTCTCTTTAACAGTTGCTGCTGCTACTTGGAGTCCCACTGGAGCTGCCGCTACTCTCTCCAAGATCCTCCTCCTCCACCTCATGGAGGTCGTCCATCACCTCCAAGCTCTCACAGATCAGCCCTATCTGCCGCTTCATGTGGGCCATGGTGCTCTGCATCCTTCTCATCTTCCTCTGCAGTGCAGTGGCAATAGCTCTGTGGTTCCTCTGCCTGGCTTCATACTCCTGCCTCAGCTGCTTGTAGCAGTTGTGTTGAGCCTGGGTGCGGTGGGAGAGAATCGTCCCACAGCCCATGTGGCAAGGCTGACGCCAGTGTTCACAATGGCGTGCATGGGTGTCTAGGTCCCTGCGGAGGAGCTGCGCCCGGCAGCCCTGATAAGGACAGGGTATAAGCTCATAAAGACAGCTCATACTGTGGCAATACTGCTCTGAGAGAGGAAAGGTCTCTGCACAACCACGAATCTCATTCTTACACTGTGAGAGGCCAGAGAGAACAAAATACACAGTAATCATTAGCCATGGTCAGAAATTTAGAGTAGGCAAAATGTGAAAACAACACAAATTACAATATGTACAATAGATATGACACAACATTTGATAAGAAGCGCATAGTAGAGAAGTGTCAACATATTCCACTTACAATCAAGTGCAGTTTACACTGATCCTATATTAGGATATATTACAAAAATAGATTTGTTGGTTCATAATTCAAGCAGCACTGAAAAAAACAATTGCAATAAAATAATAACATACACTTAAACCTAATGAAAATTAAAGTAATAACTAAATGTCTGTTAAATGAATCAATAATAAAATGTCCTACCTTAATTTTCATGCGTCCTATAGATTTACTTAGTTTGAACATAACAAAAATCAAGCTTGGGTTGACAGGCTTTCGGCAGCAGGGGCAGGTCTCCTGCCTGGAAGAAAAATAACTCTTAGTCCAACCCTTTTTATACAGCAATAACTATGCATGAAGTGAGAATAATGTAATCCAGCACAGATTTTTGTTTTTTATTTCATCTATTGTTTTCAATACCTCTTCAACCACTGTAAGATACATTTCTTACAGAAGATGTGGTGGCATGCTGCTCTAACTGGACACCTGAGGACACCTTGGCAAATGGTGCAGATCAGGTCATAGTCTGGAGTATCCACAAACAGCTCCACATCATAGCCCCCACTCTGTGATGACACCTCTGGGTCCGCCTGGATGCACCCAATACACAGATATATTGTGGGATTGTCATCAGAATATTATTGAATTCAGGGAGACATTGAAGAGAAAACCTGCTGCTGGAAATGAACAGTATGATAAAGGAGAGTTATCACTTTACTGCTGTGCACAACCAGTGAACAGTGTCCCAAACAAAAAAAGGCTGGGCTCACAAAACAGAATTGTTCTGGAAAGTCATATGACCAATCACATGATTGAAAAAAAGCACGTCCATGTACCCCATCTACAGAAATATTTTTACAACAAAACATGTAGCATTACTAAATTCTGAAGCAATAAAATACATTTGGGTGAGTCTCAGTTATAACGGAAATAAAGTAAACATTGTCAAAAGTGTACCTTAAAGCAAATTATATATATATACAGTCTAGAAGGCGATAGTTAAAAGCACAAGCAAATTTACATCAACATAATTAATACATTTAAGGTATTCCTAAAAGAAAAAAAAGTATGTTTAATTGAACAGAGGCATCAATTGCTTAGGAATTTTTTTAAATCCACATCAAATAAATTAATAATTTCAGAAGATACTCTCGACTCACCATGACAATCTCCTTTTCTCACCGTGTTTCCATCCCATACACACTGCTTTGCTCCATATCGGTCTACTTACATGTCACACACTAAACACACCCACGTTATCAATGCAACACACATGAACTTTCCTGACAAAACATGAAGGTGTGACCCTGTGTATGTGAGTGTGACAAATGAAAACAGTAAATTATTTAAATGAAGGGAGATAATGGTACGCCCTTTCCCTGCTGTTCTAGTACCAAAGCTGTTTCCACAACTCAAACAGCGATGTTTGACATGAATAGCTCCGACAGCATCTATTGTTTTGAGCCACAGTGAGGAAATGTGACTGATAAAGTTCACGAACAGACTCCTAACTTCACTACATATTACTAAAACACGTCTAAAGTGAAACAAAGTCATTTATATGCCTTAAAATACAAGATATTTTCAACTTAAATGTTTTTTAGTAAAGAAAGAGGGAGAATATACTGACCAATGAAAACCCCGCCTGCTATGATGACGTATAATGTGTGCGACTACGGTATCAACATGCGGGATGGATGTATTGACTGTAGTCAACGTGTGAAGTGAGAAAAGTATTTTTTAAGTCAAATTAGCTGCCAGATATATGTGTTTTGGCATATGTGTTTTTTAAAATATGGCGAACAGCAACCTACAGTTCAAAACTAAGTAAGTATCACGCGTTGTAAATTAAACATAACACTATACTACATTGTAGGAGGTGTTGATGCTAATGCTAAAAAGGCTAAAGTGTTATCAAAATGACGATAACTCACAGGTATGTCTGTTTACAGTTATGCGGTTTCTAGCAAGATCGAGCCTTTTTACAAAGGAGGAAAAGTGCAAGTAAGTTATGTACCTTTAAGGTCAAAGCGTACATCCATTCCTGAGTTTGCTGGATTAGCCTGAGATGTATTTTAACCTAATTGCTTATATTTAAGGTCAGCAAAGATGAACAATATATCTTCTGCACTTGTGGAACTCGTGTTAATGTTTTGGAGATCAGCACAGGGAAGATCGTTCACAGCATCGAGCATGTGAGTTAAGATTTAACCATTTACATAGCTTACAATCGAAGTTACTACATTCTTTTTGTCTCGGATGCAGGAATGACCAGATATCTGCAAGTCAACTTCACCTTTCTTTTTCCTCAAATATCATGCGTATATCACCTTTGTAGCGGCTCAGGAAAGTTTTTGTGCTCTTGAATAGACTGAGATTCTTTTTTCAAGACTGCACCTATTTGGTTTTGTAGGATGATCAAGAAGACATCACATCATTTGCAGTCAGCTGTGATGACCAGGTAAGTAACACACCCGCTACCTATGATTACATCTGCACATATTTATTATATAATCTGTAAAAACATGCACACGAGGAAGGAACTTACTAGTAGCCAATATAAGAGAGTTGAAGTATTCAGTACTTGTTTGCTCTGTCCCTTCACAGCTTCTGGTTACAGCCAGTCGAGCTTTGCTGCTGAAGCAGTGGGACTGGAGGCAAGCTCAATGTACTCGCTCCTGGAAAGCTATTCACAGGGCCCCAGTAGCCAGTATGACTTTTGACTCTACATCCACTCTCCTTGCCACGGGTTAGTTTGGACTGATAATGACCATTTATGTTGTTTTTGTCCGATATCTATAATACATGTCTTTATGTTTTAGACTGACAGTCACTCTCCACATTGTCTTGTAGGTGGCTGCGATGGCACTATTAAGATTTGGGATGTGGTGAAACAGTACTGCACACACAACCTTAAAGAAATGTCTGGCGTTATACAGTAAGTCATCATAGATTTTATTTTTTTCCCAGAATCATGTTTAAAACTATTCTTAATGTGCTTACCTGTGGTTTTTACTGCTGAAAGCTAGCACAATAATGGAAATATGTTAAGGAAAAAACAGAATTGGGATATAATAATTAAAATGAGACTGTCCAAAAGAAACACAGAAAAAGATCACTCTGCACACTGCCTTTTCTCAGAGAAAAGTCACTTAATTTTCCACATGGGTTGGAGTAAAACACAGTTATACACTGATACTGATTGTAGTTGTCTCTTGCAGATTGTTGTTCATCAGTCCTCAAAAAAATCTTTTTAAAAGCATAGTGATTTTGCATCATAGCATTTTGACTTTTGCTGACATGTTTTAAATCTTAAATATTACAGCTACATTGAAAAGCCCCAGATATAAAGGAAGCTATTGATACTGTGATTTAATAAATAAACAAATAAATAAAACTAAATCCTTGCATTTGTGCAGCCTTGTAGAATTCCACCCAGACATCGACCGGCTGCAGCTTTTTTCATCCTCTTTGGACTGTAGCATTCGGCTGTGGGACCTGCGCTCTAGTGAGTGTATTTGTGTCCTGAAGAGCCACTTCAGCGCTGTGACCTCTCTCTGCTTCAGCGCTGATGGTGACACCATGGTCAGGTACTGTGCGATGCTTTACCTTAAGTCAAAATAAATCAAAATTTGATGTTTTCAGGTGGCTATTGCAGTTTGTTTTTTAACTTCGATTCTGTGGTGATCCTTGTTTTTAGCTCTGGCAGAGATATGATCTGCACAGTGTGGGATCTGCAGACCCAGAAACCCAAAAGAACTGTACCCGTATATGAGGTAAAAGATATTTGTCCCTGGCTAACAGATGCTGATGCATGCAGATTAGTTTTCTGGATGGTCCCAGCTACCAAGACTAATTGAAGATGTTTGTTTAATATTGTTTCAATAATGCATATTTCTGCAGTTGCCTTTGTTAATTTGTGTTTGTGTTACTAGGCTGTGGAAGGAGTTGTACTGCTGCCTGAAAATAAGAACTTTTTTGAGATTGAAGTAAAGAACAAGGACTTACATTTCATCACAGCTGGAAGCAAAGGTTGGACTCTTACCATGCATAAATTTGTACTTTTTTGTAGCATCCTGACAAATCCAATTACAACCTCTATAACAATGTCTAAATACACTTAGGACACATTTACCAATGTAGCCCTCTCCAGTGACTCAAGACATAGACATAAACAGGCTTTATTGTCATTCAAATATGCACATAGTGAATATTGAATGAAATTTCATTGCACTTGACTCAGCACAGTAGTAAAATATATAAAATATGCTAAATAAATGGTAATATACAGACTAAACAGGAGCAAGAATAGTTCACTGTACAATACTAGTATCTGTAGACATAAGATTAAAAACTTTACAGTGCCAGTGTCAGATCAGTCAGATGATGCATTTGGAGATGGTTTGTTTGATTGTTTTAACAGTATGAAGAATCGTGTCCCAGACATGCCAATGTACTTCGTGTAGCATATATGTGGTGTCATATTAATAAATTTTAGAAAACTGCAATGATCAAAAACACTAGAGGAACTAGAATATCCAAGGTTGAACAATCCAGCAGAAATTTATCAAATATTTAATTGTCACTGAAGCATAGAAAATGCAAAAGAGCAAATAAAATCCAGTAGAATAGTTAAAATTGCCATTTTAATAGGTCGAGTTTAGCAATTAATTCATGGATTAAGTCAGATATGATGAGAAGTTTTAAATAAAGAGACACCTTAAGACTCATGTTAAAACCCAGTGCAAACGGATTCTCTCAAAACTTGTGTTTGGCTACATCAGGATTAATGTCATTTCAGGGTCTGAGCTGGGCTTCTGTGTCCCTGTCACTCATCTGTTGTCCCTTTGTCCTCATAGGTGTGTTGAGAGTATGGGAGGCCAGCACCGCACGCTGTGTCTATACCCATTCTCTCCCCTCCACTCTCAGCCTCGTTTCTGATGAAGGAGAATACCAGGATGCCAACCCCCGCAGTCTGACGTACCTGCTCCACCTGCCGGTGTCCTCCAGACTGGCGACAGTTACTGCTGAACACAATATACTGCTGTACCAGCTGCCTGCTCTCACCACACTGCAGCAGGTTTGTACAGGGATACTTTTACTGATATTTACTATTTATAAATGTTTTATCATTAACACCGTTCTTCTTCTCTCCCTCATGTGGCAGTTTGTTGGTTACAGTGATGAAGTGTTGGATGTGAAGTTCTTGGGAAAACATGATAGTCACATTGTGGTTGCCACCAACAGCTGTCAACTCAAAGTGTTTGAGCTGCAGACAAACAGCTGCCAGATCCTCTATGGACACACAGGTCAGTCACCAGCAGGGGGCAGCACATGCATATGAAGAAGAACACCAGTCTGATTTACCTATGTATTCTGAGAAAGGCACCTTGATTTTTATGGAGCAACAATTTTTAACTTTTTGTTCCTCTTCTTTTAACCCCACTTGTTCATAATTCTGATAAAAACTGCAGTGGCAACTTCAAAAACATGGATTTATGTGTAATTATGGTTAAAAAAAACAACAAAACATCACTCCAAATCCCAGAACTGAGTCCGCCTGAAAATGTCAGGATTGTGATTGAGAGGAAGATCAACAAAGCTGAGGTGCTTAAAACCTCTATCATCAGTGTGATTAGTGGAGACCATGCTGACACACATGAAAGCTTTGACTGAAGTGCAGGGTTCTCATAGCAAGTTTATTTCCAAAGTGCTCTGGGTTAAAACAAGGGTGTTTTTTTTTTAAATATTGTTCATAAACAAATCTGAACTTCTTACCTTGAACAGGAACTTACCTAAAAAGGCATTATTTTTGTCACTTGGAAATAAATGTTATAATTGACAGTGGGGGTTTTTCTTGGAATTTGAGAGAAATTTCACACATTTCTATAATAAATAAAATGTTAAATTTTACTGAACACATACCTATAAATCCAAGCACCACTCTCAAATTTTAATTTTTTTTATTACCTGATGTGGAGGTGTTGGTTTTCATTGGTATTTGCCAGTCATTCATCAGTTATGAATGGATTATTTAAAATGAAACCTATTATTAGATGAATAACAATTGACAGTGTCATATTTCTATCACATGTTATGTATCATCTTGTTAAGTGTTATGACATACTGTCTATTGTGTATTTGGTTTCCTACCTTGCTTGTTAACCCCTGTCAATTGTTTGTCTGCTTGCACCTCTGAATGTTTGTGTCTATTGTAACTTTGTATGTGCTTCCTTTATGTGTCTATAAGCTTTGTGCATGTCATTCCTCTGTTTGTTGGTGTTTTATGCTGTCCTGGCCAGGACTCCATGGAAGAAGAGGTTCTTAAACCTAAATGGGACCTTCCTGGTTAAATAAAGCTCAAATAAAATTAAATAAATACATTTTCTGTTCAAATACAACAGAGAGATGAGAACTGAGGCAGTGATGAGCCGAGCCTCTTCTCAGATTGTGCAATTATAATACGTCTTAGTTTACATAGCGTTCGGTAATGTATTTCACGCATGTGTGTAATATTTAAGTTTTATTGATCTGACATAAATCCACAAGGAAAAAGTCTTGCTTTGAGGCAGACAGTACCTCTGCCTCACAGACGGGGGCAATAGTGACCCACTGAGCCTGAAATTCACAATTTGCAAAAGTTATAAGAACAACGACCAAACAAATGTATAAGTTTCTCACTCTGAAAATGGAGTATTGGATTTCTAAACTGAGAAATTCTTCAAAACTAGACTTTCAGTCAAAGCAGAAGTCATAATTACTGGGAGATGGACAATGAAGCTGTGAGATTAACCTCTAACAAAAGATGGAACATAACTCATTCAAAAGGACTGATATACTTGAAAAGATTGACTTTGTGGCTGTGCTACAAAAACACCTTTACTGCTTACCCTGCCTTTTATTCACCTCATACAAGTAAAGGAAACCTAGGCAATGTTTTCACTTTAATTTGTGCATATGTCAGGATTATAACAAAATAATTGCTGTGGAAATAGCTTAACTGAAATAAAAACTAAAACTAAATAAAATCTACAGTGAATGATACAAAACTAACTAAACCAAAAGTGAATTCCATCTAAAATCAGCTATATTTTTCCTGTTTTTTTAAGAATCATGTTCAAATTTTCCCATTATTCAGCACTTACGTACCCAAGGCCAGGGGTCTGAAGGAAAGTCCCTCCGGTCCTCGCTGCCAGATGCAACTTGTTTTTCTTAAAGGGCTCGTTTCACTGAAAACCACTTTTATACGCTCCTTTTGGAGTCTGGTGGGTCACCCCGAGTTACCACCACATGCTGCGTTTGACAGTGGTTCGTCACCTCCACTGGCTGCATTCACGCTCATAGAAAACTGCTCCGAGAGAGAAGCCAATCAGA
>JAPTYR010000030.1:16395668-16419069 GCA_029814505.1 Siphamia roseigaster | reverse complement strand
TTGTAAGGAAGCTCACTTCATCTTCAGTCTCTTCTTCTTTTTTTCAGTCTCCAGAACTCGGGCTTTCAGCTGTCAATCAAACTGTGCTCTTCAGAAATGGCCAATCACAGCACAGCTAGTCCCGGCCCCTGGTTCCCTCCCCCCAAGTAGAGACTAACGGGAGGAAAAAACCATTTTGCACAAGCAGAGATCAGCTTCGAGAGAGTGGAGTGATTTTCGAGGGCGCTACCGCCTCCCATTGTTAGTTTGGCGTGCTGGTCACAGACGCCTGCTCGCTCACAGCATTTTTCTGTTTCCTCTGAGTGCTCATGCGCAGAGATAATTTGCACGCTGGCAGTTCATATTTACACGTGTGACATATTAGCATACGCCCAAATACAGTGCTATATGGGACTATCCTAACGCCATATTTGTCACTAATCACCTCCTAGAACTTTGTACCAAATGGTTCCGCACTGCCCAGCCTGGATGTGCACTATTTCCCTCATGACGAATAAGTTGTGAAGTGATTAAAACTCAGAGGAACTCGGAGGCTGGAATAAAGCGTTCTATTAGAGGTTTTCTACACGTTATTGTTTGTAAAGCTGTTATTGTAGCAAACGTTCCTGTTTATTTCACATGAATAAAGCAAAAGAAAAACCAAAAATCTGGCCAGAAGTGCAACAAAAGGAGTGACTGAAATGAAAAGACTAAAAATAAATAAATAAATAAAATAAAACTGCACAGATGTAGAAGAGTTTGTCCAGAAACAGAATGAAACAGAATCTGAAGCTGAGCATGTGCAGAGGCCGTTCCAGTTGTTTCTCTTCTTCTCAAGTGGTTTATTCTGGTTGGTTCTGGGGGTGTGGTCAGGCCTGTCACAACCAAGCAGGCAAACTAGGCATTTGCCTAGGGCCCCCAACTTCAGGGGGGCCCCTACGGACGACAGGTTATGCCTACAACAGCAATGACAACTTTGGGAGGGCAGCAGCGGCGCCTCCTTAATACAGTGTCCAAAAAGTGTTTAGTGTGTTCAGTTTGTAACAGTTCAAACTTTATCAGCTGGACGTTACTCTTTCCAAGGGGGTTCTTTATAGTTTATAAAACACCTCATATCAAGAAGACAATGCGAGAAGAAATTTTCAAGGAATGAAATGTATGTTTTAATGCTAATTAAGTTTCTTTGATCATTATAACTGGACCAATGAAGTAGTCATCAGGTGAGGTGCGCATCCCTCACCTGCGCAGAGAGGGAATGGGGGTTGGGGGGCCCCCCAAGGAGCCGTTGCCTTGGGCCCCCAAATACCTTGAAACGGCCCTGAGTACAATACCGACCACATGCTCTGTCACCATAATTGTGCACGTAATAGTTGGTAATAAGCTAGTAGTATCTGTTGTGGAGTAACTTCCGTTGTGTTGTGGATCTTTGTGTTCATGTTGTGCTGTGGCCCTACTCGGCCACCGTAAGATTTGAATGAATGCATATTTTTTATATAAACATTATAGTGATCAATCTATGCTGGGCATTGATAATAGTAGACAAGATGTTTAGACATATCTGTTCCGTCAAACTGACTTCTCTAAGTTGATTGTTACAGATCTATCATCCCCACTACATTCAGACAGTACACCTTTATCTGGAGATTGCTTGTTGGTTTCTTGAGCTGATGGAATGCTGAATTTCCTATTGTAGATCAATACATTTCATCTATCAATTTAACTTCCTTTAACAAATACTACTAATAAAACACCATCAACAACATGAGATACAAAACAACACGTATGAAATAGTTCACTTTTTATTCATCACTTATAGCAGGTTTATCATACATCATCTCCTTTAAAGTAGCATCAACATTTCTTATGACATCACCCCAAATTTTTTTTCTTACATTGCACATTTGTCGTTTTCACGGTTACATAATCATTAAAAAAGGTATATTTTAATTTTTTCCCTTTGATTATGTTCACTCTACAACCCATTCATGACCTTTAAAAAAATGACACCAACCGTATTCCCTCAACGTTCATCAGAATCCACTTATCATTGCTGCAGGCTACCAAACCAGCTGAAAGTCTAGAAGCAACAAAGAGGCAGGCAGGGAACATGCACTCCACAGTAGAAAACTTTACAACAACCCTATTCAAGAGGAGAAGCTTTTCAGTATCGTCAATGCTGATGATGATTCTTTCTCATAATTTTCCTCAAACACAGAAATATATTTTCATGATTTTGTTCACATAATGTATTACAAAGAAACATTTAAAAATGTAAGGCAGCAGGTATTTTCTAAAGCATCACAGGAGGTTTGCTCTCCCGCCATCACCCGTTCCTACTCGTCGCTCTTCTTTTTGAGCCATACAAGGTGCTTTTCTTTCTTACAAAAAAAATTTCAGTGTCACACTGTGGAGAAGTAAGACAATGTTACGCAACACTCTTAATGTCCAACTCTTGCGCCTGTTTTAAGAGAGTGCTGTAAAATTCTGGGAAGTTTTACTGCGTTTTTGACACAAAAATGTAAAAACGACTTTAAGGTGACAAGATGAAAACTATGCCAAGCAGCTTTGCGTGGCCATCTTCAATTTTCTATTACTCTAAGCTCTATGTGTGCCCTCAAAACCCACATACTGACATCTCTAAACTTGTGGTCTAAATGTTACATGTCAAAATTAGTAGGTCAGTAAATAAGTTGGAATGTACTATAACATGTCTGAGCTTCAAATGCTGGTCAACTTCCCTCATTTTTATACCATGAGGTCACCTTTCATTAAAAACTAAATACATCTCTTTTACACTGAAAGTTAGTTCTCTTTATCTTAAACTGAAAATAAAGTAAATAGGGTGAAATTACAAATCACATGTAGAGGTGACCTTTGGCTTGCATAAACACTATGTTACACCATTTACAGCTTTTGCAAAAACTGCATTTAGTTTTTTTAAGAACGATAAGTTATCATTAATTACTTGTTGGATTATTAATACTGCAGTACAATTTGAACAGTTAGGTGGATTGATTTCACATTTGACTCACATTTTCAGCTTGTAAATTCATATCGTCCCTGATCATCAGAACAATCTTGCATAAAAACTAGAAACTTTTCTATATTTCTTCTGTTGTAACTTTTTTTTTTTGGCAATAGTCATACTTTGCACCAATCACTATGGAGCATAATATTGCAGAGATAATGTACATTTAAAATTAGAGAAATAAATTAAGCCTAACACTTCAACATTTCACTCATCATACTTTCACTTCTCTTCGCTTAACTAAAAAAAAAAGATTGGTGTCTCCACAAAATGAAAACATGAACCTATTTTAACATGTAAAAAGATCCACAAACTTTAAATAACAACAAGACAAAGGAGGAGAAATACAAAAAAACAAACAAACAAAAAACCAAAAATGAAATCCCAGGCAAACACCAGTCAATAATCTTGTCTCTTCCGTCTCCGCGCCTCCTTTCATCCAGTTCAACAGGAGCATTTCTGACCATGTGTTTATTTCCCAGTAGTGCAGAAAACAGGTCAGTTCCAGACTTGGCACTAAAAGGCTCTTCGTCGATCCTGTTCCATTTAACCATAGGGCAGCACGTACTGTCCCCTCCCTGACTCAATACTTTTATGTGCGTTTGTCACCGAAACTCATAAATGGGCATACTGCGTTCTCGAACATGGTTTAGGTTTAAAGACTGGTACCTGCAGATGTAAAAAAAATAATAATAATAAAATAAATAATAATACCAGAGTAAGAATCTGGTTCTTATGCAACAGCATAATTTTTAATTAATGGAGTTTGTACTGGTGATTAGCTGTGAAAAGCACTGATAATTACCATTCAGAGCTCCTATGATAATAATATCCTTCAATAGTAGCTGTAGACTTCTGAAAGCAGATATAGTAGAAGCCTGCAAAGGAGGCACCACTGATGTCTTTGATAGTGTGGTCTGGAACTAGAAACTGCTCCTTTAAAAAGGTCAAAAAGGAGAAGTCAGAGAGGTCATTGAGGAGGGAGAGGAATCAAAGGTAGAGTTGTGCAATATTTATTAATGTGCTACAGTAAGTTGACAGTTATTTCCTGTGAGGTACAAGGCTTATATTTGGATCTGAATTCAGTAGTAACAAATTCATTCAGCATCAGAATATACTTGAGGTAATGTGTTGGTCTGAAATGCGTGTCATCTTTCAACATAATTCCACAACCCTGCCATAGTTAAAGGTCCTTTTAAGACACTGTACTTACCTTCCACCTCATGAAGACATAATCACTGCTGTCCAGTGCTTCATAGTCAAAGTCATCAGAGTTGAAGGTTTTAGCATATTTGTAAAAAGGTTGAAACTTTCCCTATTGAAAAATCAAATATTTGAAATATAAACATACAGAAAATAGCAAAACAAGAGGCAACTTCAAATAATTTTCAATCAGGCCTGGGCTTTCAATGGAATGCAAAAAACATATGCAAAAACTCTATTGCAAACTGAGATCGACACCAAAAATGTTTTACTTTTTTCTTAGAGATTATCTGGAGCGCATTCAATTATTATAACAGCACAAAATTAAAGAATGAGACATACCCAGTGCTTTCTGTCCACATCCTCATCTGCATCCCACTTCCGAGTTAAAAATGGCCTCTTTCGACTAATAATTTCACCAGCAAAGAATGTTGTAAGAGTGGGATACTCCTTAAAATTATATTAAAAAAGAACAGACATGAGTGACAATTTAATTTTCCAATTAAATTAATTAATTTACTGGACTAGATATAAACAAATAACTGAAAAAACAAACAAAAAACACACCGGTATATGAAAATTCTTTCAGATGCTGAGCATGTATTCCTTGATTTTCTAATTAAAACCTTGTCAAAAAGGTTCCTCCTTTCAATGTATGCTGCCTCAGTCCAAATATATTGCAGAACCTCCCTGACCTTGTCTCCTCCATATGTTACATAATGTAATGGGTATACAGTTGACACACTTAAACTAAGGGTCATAACCTTAAAGAAGAAAGCAGACCTGATAAACTCAAAGTCCACCTTTAATCTGTGTTACACTTAGCTGCATTAAACAAGTGAAAACCAGTATGTGATTACTCTGCGAGAATAAAGGTCATTCTTACTACACCTGACCCACTTTAAAAGGCTCACCTCAGTCAGACCTCTGATTTTCAAGTATCCACACAAATAGGAGTCCTCTGCAGTCACATGCTGTAACAGACAAAATATTATACGCAAGAAAAAAACAGGTGCTCTATATTTCTATGAGGAATGTTCCAGAGAAGGTGGTGTGAAACGAAAAAAGACAAAAGCATGAATAAAGGAGCTGTTACAGACTGTGTTGGTGGTTTACTGCTGTCGTTATGAAAATCAGCACTAACAAATAAACTTAACTCCACCAAGCTACTAGCACAAACATTAGTGCGTTTAGTCATGTAGATTTCATAATCCAAATAAATAAACAAAGACTCAAAGCACTTTGGTCCAAATTCAACATGCCATAGTAGAAATACAAGGCCACCTCAAAATTAGGTCACCGTGCTAGTACGTATTGCATGACAACCATAAAAAGTCACAGACGCTAACGCTGGTTAGCAGCTAGCAACCAAAGCTAGGAAGCTTATGTGCTGACTTTGCATATAACAAATATCAAAACTAGATTTTGTTATGAAATTATTTTGCAATTAAGTCACGAATTTACCTGCAAAACAACCTCGACGTCGTAGGCGTTGCCTTTGCTCTTCTGATAACCCCGAAACCGTGAGCCGCTGTAGAGCAGAGTTGTGGCGACCCCCGGCTGGTGGGCGTTGATTGGGGCAGGGGGAACAAGAGAGGCCGAGGATGAACAGGCCGAGTCGGGGGAACAGCAGCACTCTGCTCGGACAGGCATGATGAGCGCTAAAGTGTCACCGTCAGCAACCGTCATGAACTCCGTATCTTTAACACAACACAGCTAGGGAGAGGCAGGGACTGAATGAACAGGGCCTGCAGATGCAGAAATACACCCAGGTCTAAAACTTTGTCCAATCTCCCAAACCGTCCATGGACTGGCTAACAGGCAGGAGTACACAGACGTTTCATTTGAGAATCTTCCTTCACTGAGTTTCATTGGCTAGAAACTGGTGCTCGCCTCTTATTGGATAGATTATCGAAAAGCATTCTGGGGCATGTATATAATGTAACTTACATAAGACTACAACCATCAGTAGGCCTACTTGAGAGGAATTACATCCCTATCAACTTTCTTTCAAATGTGATATTATTTCTTTTCATAGATTTTTTTTACAGTCATTCTCTGTCTCTTTGTCTAAACAGATTTGTATATCAGAGGATTATTATTTAGAATCAGTGGTGCTGTCTAGCCTGGCGAAGGCGCCAGACCAAATCACAAGTTCGAAACGAACGCGCAAGGCAGCATGGGTACACCCAGACTAGGTGCTGTCCAGGGTATACAGCAATATAGGGAGTAGTAGACCTACTTATTTTTTAGTTTCAGCATTGGGTATACCCACTTCTAAATCCCCCTGATCAGTATGGAAGACCGACCCTTCCATGCTGAAAAATAAATACAGAAAGACCACAGACCACTGCATCACTGTTTAGAATGGATTTTTTTCCTCCCGACAACCTACTTTATAAGAATGACAAAACATTGTAACTTCCTTCACTGTGGTCTTCATCACTAAATTATCGGAAGTAAAACTGCCATAAATATTTTAATGACCAATTCCATAATATCATAAAATACGATTGACTGACTGAGAAAACAAACCATGTTGCAGACCAATTCCAACTGCTTTTTAAACACACACACACACAAACACACACACACGCACATGCACATACAAAATGTCATTCGAGTCAATATAACAATAAATGTTACTCATTACTAAGGAAAATAACAGAATTATGTAAAATTAAAGGGATGCGATTAGTTCCTCCTAACTGGGTTTATTAACTCTGTTGGCCATAACATCACATTTATTCTTTCAGGGTTTTTTTTTCAATCTCCCCCTCTTAAATATGTACTATATTTATATCCAGGTACCCCAAGAAATACCAGTGTGGGAGCCATAGCCTTGCTGAAATCATTTAAATTTTGGGAAAGAGAGCTGAGAACCTTTCACAATGTTGCCCAACAAAAAAAATCAAACTTACCTTACTTTCCCTGTCTGCCTGTCTCTTGCTCTGTGCCACTGTCACTTGCCCTCTCTGCAGCCCAGTGGCATATACAACATTTCCACATTGACCTACAGTGGTTCCAGTGCCCATGCAAGTAATCCTACCAGTAGCCTCTCCAGCACCAGGCCTCCTCTAGTGCCTCCTAGCGGTGATATATGGTATCTGTGCTTCTCTGGGCATATGAAAATCTACACTGGCTATGGAGGAGGACTGGCTCCCAGATGTGTGATGTGCAAGCCCACCGGTGTGTGGACAAACTCTGGTATCCCCAAACCAGTCCCCCAGCTATGGGTGAATAGCTTTTCCTTATGAGATTTAGGGATAGAACAAGGCTAAGGGAACAAACCCTGATGGAAAAGTGGAGTGGAGCCCCACAGGTGGAAGTCTGACAACCAGCCAGACTGTCAAACAACTCCTGCAGCTGAATCAAGGTCATACGTATTGCTGTGGTCGCCTCTGGATCCCCTTCGTGTTGGGTGGGGGACCCTGGTGCATGGAAAACCTGTTCTCCATATGCACTGTCCAGGGCTTTTTTGCATCATGGAGAAGAGACTCCATCTTTGCGTCACAAGCTAATCTGGCCCACTCTGGTACTAGATGCAACCCTTCATCTTTTGAGACAGAGGTCAATGAAAGCGCGATTCAAAATACTTTATTTTTTCAAGAAAGGTACAAGGCTGAAGTGAATCAAATATTGGTTACTGCAACTCATTCAACTGTTCCATCAAATAGTCCACATAACAGTTGATGTCTGAAATTCCCATTCGATTCCGCTGAAGGGCTTCGGCTTGACTCTGTAAAAATTAAGACAGAAATATTACACCAAAAGACTCAGAGAACATGTCTGTAATGCATTAAGAGGCTCAATTTTAATACATATTTCAGCTCCATACTGTTTTAATGAGGTCATCTTTCCAGTTATTGAGACGTGTGATCAGATGAGTTTCTCTGTCACTGATGGTCCGAACGTGGTTATTGTGACAAGTAGCCAGTGCATCCACCACGGTGTCTCTGTCCATAAACAGCTACACAAGAAACACATAACATCGCTTATGAAGGCATTTAAATTGTGAAGAATAATCTAAGCTACTGTGATCTAGTTCCATCAATGTAGATTACAGATATTTATGGCCTGTTGCTACATGTGATCCTGTCCTGTCAATATCTTTATAGGTAGGACTTATAATCTTCACTGAGTCAACATTTAATGTAAGAATTGGAGTAAAAAATAATATTATTAGTAATATAATCAAATAATATGTCTAACATTTACCATTCGCACATCTTCAGGCATATCTTCCTCCGCATTGCCCTTTGCCACTTTCTCAAGAGTTGCTGCAGCAATGTTTCGCACTTTATCATTATAATCATTCTCCAGATCTTGACATGGTACGAATGTATAGTTGGGTTAAAGAAAGCTGAAAGTAGGTCATCACAACTTTTACACCCACTTGTGTGGTTGGTGACATGAAATAACATGTGTATTTGATCAACCAGTGCACATCTCTTCATTTTAAACTGAGTTAATGCAGCATCAGACTGGGAAAATGAACCTTTCCACAGAATATTAAAAATATTTTTTGCATAGAAAAAGACATTTTTGTCTTTATGCCCTTGTGTTACTTCTGGCATTGCATCAATAGACATCAAACATATAATACACTGTATTTCTCTCAGAAAAAAATATGAAATAATGAATGAAAATGATTAAAATTCTTTAGGCCATGTACAGTGTGTAAGGATATATCCCTTGAACAGTTTCACTGAAGGAGGCAACCATGTCTGAGATGCTGTTGTCAAGTTTTTTGATGAGCTCCTGAAATGCACAGAGGGCAGCATTAATGTAAATCTGTATGTATAAATTATTTAATATTCATCTATAGAATGTAAAATATAAAATATTGAGTTTTAATAGCATTACACACTCAACACACTAACAGACAGTCATAAACGCTTACCTCCATCTGACTGATAAGCTTAAACTCCAGCGTCAGGAGGCTTTCACGTAGTTGTTGAATTTCATCAATGCAAACATTTATCTTGTCTGTCAGTAGCTCTGGGTCTGATAACTCCTGCATCTGTGCAACGCTCTAGAACAGTAGCAGCAGGGATAACCATATGGTAATCACAACATGTCACTTTTCTGAGTCATATAAGTTCACTTAAGTCTTAATATTATCTTCCTTCTGCTCACTTCATTGTACTGCTGCTCAAAGTTGGCCAATAGTTGCGATGCTTTCTGCTGGCCCTCTGCCACAGCATTCGCACGACTACTGAAGAAAGAGTTCACTACTTTTTCTCTGTGCTTATGCTCCTCCAAGCCTTTTTCAAATAACTGCAGACATAGGTCCACGATTTGACTCTTAAATGTAAGTGAAGGGTCAAGAAAATGCAAGAATATTTAAATGATTTCAAATGTCATATTATCCCAAATTCCTCTGCTATGACTGTGAAATCAAACACAATGGAGGATATATGCTATGGAGAGAAGCTATTTCTGGCAGGGAGTGAAATTCATCTGTATGTGGGTCCTCCTTGTGCATTTGTTCAAACAGATGAGGCCCATTCAAGCACTCCACAAAGGCATCCTGTAGGAAGGAATAACTGAATTAAAACATTGCATGCACGCATTCATATAAATGCTGAGTTCTGTCAAGGCAATGATTGCACAACTTTGTATCGTATCACCTTGTGTAACTGTAGCTCAGGTTCAGTCTGTTCTGAAGCCTTTGGAGTTTGTGGTGTCGGCAGTTCACCTGTGTTGAGTTTGACAGATGCTTCCTTTTTCTGCATGATGTCATTTAATTATAGATTAATGACATATAAATAGCCATTAGGACACTTTCCAAATAATGAATGTGGACATAGTCAGACTTCAGTAAAAGAAATTTCATTAGTGAAAGGAAGGATGTCAGCTAAAAACAATCAAAATCAATAAGAAGCAGCAAGATCATATGACTATTCTGTGAACATATCAAACCACATCAAAATTTATACTTACAGTTTTCTCATCAAGATATCTGCCGTTTAGGAATTTCAAATTTGGAAAGCTTGCAGCAATTGAATATTTGCAATCATCATCTTTAGTGAGGGGATTTCCATTTATGTTGAGACTGAACAGCTTCTTGAACTTTCTGAGAAACAGCACCTTTAAATGCATTCGATTTGCACTAAGTTACACACCAGCCTGTAATGTTACTGCATGATATAAAACAAATACTGCATAATATATGTGTAATGTAATTGATTTATACAAGGAAATGGTATTACGTCATGCAGGTTTTCAAGAAGGTTGTCTGCAATAGAGAAAACAGTAAGTTTCTCAAGTGTGCCCATGTTTTCAATCACAGAGATTTTGTTGTTGGATAAATTCAGCAATTCAAGATTCTTCAGAGTCTCCAGACCCACAATTTTCTCAATCTTGTTAAATGACAGATCTAAAAGTCACAACAAATGAAAAAAACAAAAAATAAAATGAAATTTGTTTTTATATTTCAATAAATCACCATAACTATCATAAAAAAGCACTGTGTCAGTTTATAAAATAGGACTTTATTTTACCAAGCCATGTCAGATTAGTGAGACGGTCCAGACCCTCAATCTTCTTTATTACATTGGAGTTTAATTCCAGTTTGGTTAAAGATGTAAATTCCCACAGGTGGTCAATCTTCAGGATGTCTGTACAGAAACAGTCATGACTAAAACCATATATGAGCTGATCTTACACAGATTTCTATTTTCTCACCTTTGTAGCCCAGAGATAGTTCATGGACATCAATGAACTGGATTCCTTCTATTTTGGCAATGCGTTCACCTTGGTCTCCAAGACCTTGCTCCAATACTACCTTCTCCAGAGACTCCTTATCCATCACAAAGGGCTTAAATATAAAACTGGACCAATCCATTTTACAAAGCTGACCACAGTTTACTCTTGCTACAGCTTGATAACGTGAATAAATTGAAGATATTAGGCTGTTAGACAATATTAACAACTATTCTGTTAGAATGACTTGCCACACTTTCCAACATATCTTATGTTTACGCACCGTTACATAGCAACGTGTTGGTTTAAGCTGCGTTCAAGTTAATCTGTTGAAAACTATCAAACAATAAAACAACTCTTTAAAGTTTTAAATGAACTTGCTGGAATTATTTAATTGCATTATTGAAAATACTAAAAACATGCGAAATTATACAAAATACATTTTACCAATACACTCATCCTACAATATCGTTCATTTCTTTTGTTGTAAGTGCGATCTTCAGTGTAATGTGTATTTATTTTCCATATGGTTACATATGACGTAGTGGTTACGTGCTTTTTGGGGAGGTTTCTGATTTTTTACTCAATCGCAGCTCTATTAAATAAAATGCATCGTTTCGCAGTGGGAAAAGGTTTGTTGAACATAGCTTTAGTTGCTGAGGATAATTGACAATACTTCTAACCATAGATAGTCAAGTGTTTGGAGTTTCCACCAATAGGATTGCTCTATAGGCGGGACTTTGTGGTACCGCCTCTGGGCCTCAGCTTCTGTCATTCCCGAGCGGATTGTTTGTTGTCAAAATGGATTTCTTACTCGGCAATCCTTATAGCACTCCCGTTGGCCAATGTATAGGTAAGTTGTCTTTGAAAATAATACTCTACATGTCACACCTTTCTCATAAACATATCCTTCAATGTTGCGTAAATGGAAATACTGAGCTTGCGAGCATCACCGCAGCAAACGTCATCTAGTTGGAATGAGCTTAGAGCTAACGGTTGCCAGCTAACCTCACTTACTCAGTCTACAAGATTTACAAATTAATTACACTGTGATAAAAAGTATTTGGAGCTATGTATGTGTTTGTCAATTTTTAAGGGGCTGTTGTGGTCAGGAATGGTGTGGTCAGTGTTTCTCATGGAGCCTTAAACCAAGTTAAAGTTGAATATTTCGTCACCTACTTCCTCCCAGTCTGGTGTAGTTTGACCAGAATGCAGGCTCAGACCACTCACTGGTAGAGTGGATGTTAGGCTTCAAGAAAGGTTAAAGGGACATGTTCTACCACTTCCTTTTGGTATGAATCCATATTAGCATTTACAGAACAACTACTGACTCAGAATAGTTCTCTAGTCTGACTCGCCCATAACCACACAAGAATGACTCCTCTTGTTAAATCTACTGGAACACATCTACATTGTTTCATTCAGTTACTTTGTTTTTATTTGTCGAATATCAGTTTCATGTAAGGATTTCTAGTAAGAGAACGTAAGATTCCCCGAAGTTCAGCCTCTCATTCTCATCTAGGGATGCAGTTCCTGTTTATAGACAGGCCACTATGTTTAGTTCTGTTAAAGTATTTCCTCAGATGTTATTAATGATAAACAGGCTTGATCTAACTTCTGATGCCAGAAGTTGAGTTGTAAACAGTTACATTCCCAGGGACTTCAGTTTGATTTCCTTACTGCTTTTACATTTCTGTTTGTTTCTGTAAAATTTACCAGTGATATCCAATAAAATCCATATTTTTGTGGAGGAAAAGATTAAAGATAACTTAAATTGTTAATCATGACCAACAATAATTCTAGACATATATGGTTATGTTTCTTTAAAACATAACCAAATGTTCAAGGACATAAATAATCTTCTAACTTTCCCCTGGCTAGACCGAGTTGTGCCCACATTCTACTGGTCAGCTGATTTATTTGCTGCCACCCAAAACAACTCATGACACAAAGAATGACCATTCATTAAATATGGCTGTGTCTTCAATTTGATCCCTTTGGGGTGTTAGACTCTGTGGGGTTGGATAGCCAGCTGCCAGCTGCATGGAGAAAGATCATCTTTCCTGACACAATGAGAGAGACCAACGTGGGAGATGGATAAGATCTTTTTAGAGCTGCGAAGCTAGAAGGGGTTAGAGGCGGGGGATCCCTTTCATTTTGTCTACGTACTTATCTAACAAATAATGCTGATAATTTGTAAATACAGGTGTGTTAAAGAAAAGTTTGTGTGACTGAAAGGGAGAGTGTTTAAAAGGCCAAGATGTCAAGAGATGGAACCAGAGAGAGAAAGAGATTTGTGGCTCTGTTGGCAGTGCATGGCACAGACTGCCACAGTTAAACCCATGTGATCAACTGGCTTCATTGGTCTGGTGTCAATTCCCAGCATGTGGGGACTGACATAACACTTGGTGAATAGATGCACTCACTCATTTAACTTTGTTAGCTACAGTTCTAGATTATTTTATCTCATTTCACACACAAAGATCAGACTGTTTGTGTTTGTTGCCCATGCTCTTCTCTGCCTCGACCTGGCAATCCCTTTGAGGAGATTACTTGGGATATTCTAGAGAAAGAAGCTAGTTAATTCTTCCAAACTTATCCCGAATGCTTCACAGTGTTAAACAGATGCGACAGACACAGCATGTTGTTCTTGCAGTACTGTTCATGTTAAATTTGACCTTGTATTCACCTCCCAGCTTTCTATTTTTGTAGATGTGCATGTTTTAGATGAGCGTCAGAGTTTACTCGCTCAGTTTTGTGACAAGTTGATTATAGGGGGGTGATAAAGCATGAATAAGTCATGGTTGTCACGCTTACCCAAGAGTGAACTTCCCAAAAGAAAGGCAGCACACTGCAGTGAAAGGCTCTTGGCCTGGGTATGACAGCTTGCTCAGGGCTTCTGGGCTTCAGGGAGAGGAGTTCACCCTGTCCAAGTTCAGGATTCGTCTAATGAGAAACTATTGAGTGTCAGTCAGATGAAGTCGGTCACAGCTCGGTTCAGTAGAAAACATTTTTTGTTTCACGGTGAGTCCCACCCCAAGTGACTGCGATCCTGAAAGATATCACAGACTCACAGACATGATGGATGGATGTAGGGGACAGGAGCGGGTGGAGGAGACAGCGTGAGGAGTGCAGTGATGACTACAGGCCCAGTTCATCACTTACAGCCTCCTCTCACACTCGGGATCACATTATTTCCTGGTTGTAGCCAAAATGCTATTAAATGGGAGAGTGGAGTGTGAAGGGGAAAACATGTCTCCATGCTTGCTGTTTTTCAGCTGTTGTACTACGACTGTTATGACTGAGTACTCAATACCTCACCCGTGGTTAGCATCACTTTCCCCTGATAGGCTATGTTAGCTTTCTGCTTTCCAGTTGACTGTCAGTTCTTTCACTTTACCCCTGTGGCAGACAATGTGTTGTACCACATGAGAGTTTTTTAAAAAGAACTTTCTAAAGTAACATTGTTGTGAAAGCTTAATGAAATCAAAAGTTGTAGCTGTTTGATCCATTTCCTGATCTTATTTCAGTCCTTCATGGTCTTTACCAAAGACCTAAGTTAAGCTAATAATAAATCTTGCTTGGCATAACATCTGAGGAGGCAAACTTCAACAAAGCATGTGTACTTTAATGTTAAGCAGCAAGAAATATGCTTTTTAATATACCACTATGTTATAACATATGATCAATCACTTAGGACCTTAAAATGCTTTATGTTATTTTTTACTTAAGCAAAGTTAAAGATGCTGAACAACATATGCTGAATTAATAACAGTTTTACAGAATGCCATGAAAACCATGGTTTAGTTTAATTACTGTGGATCAACTTAAGCACAGACGACATTCAAGCCTGACAAAGATGCAACATTAAGCTTTCAAGGGAGACAGCTGTTACAGCCAGTAGATCATATATCAAGATCTACTGGCTTGAGTTTTTGTTTATTTCAGTATGAACCAAGATCAAGTGATAATAAATACAAAGAGCTACGATTAAACAATATGTAGTTAGTAAACTGTATGTCTTCACATGTAGAATGAGCTGACTTTTCCCATCTTTATATTTTGGATTTCAACAAATTACATCTGGACAAAATGTCATTGGTTTCATTCATTTGAATAAAATCCATCTGAAAATTCTTGTTTTTTTCAGTCAAATTTATCTAAACTTTATTTTCCTTTTCAGAGAGGGCCACAGATGGAGGTCTACAGAATGAGGACTGGACTCTCAACATGGAAATCTGTGATATTATAAATGAGACAGATGAAGGGTAAGTTGTTGCACCTTTAGAGAAGTCATTATCAGTGGTTAGTGTTTCAACTCAGTATTCTGATCTATCAGGGATGACATTTCACCAAGAAGACACCTGGTCCCTGTTTTGGTTGGGCTTAAATCAGTTTGTAGTTGAACTGTACAGTGACTGAAGCAAAAAATACACTTAACTATTGTGCTTCACCAAGAGATACGACAGAAAGTCTTTTGTGTACCTCGTGAGTCTCTAGGAATGAATGAATGAACAAATGAATGGCATTCTTATGTCTCCTTCCCTCTATTTAGAAACTCTACCTACTATTTATATGACAGTCTACAAATGCGCGACTGTAGGACCAACAGTACATATTGGTTTAATGGTGTAAATTCTTTGTTTACTGTAAACGGCAATAAAAAACCTCTGGTTTCTTCCACAGCACCATTAAATCCATTTGTGGTTTCCATGTCATACTAGAATTTTTTTATTTTTATTTTTTAAATTAATTGATAGTAACAATTTGTAGCTTTTCACAGCTGTTTTAGAGAGAAAGGAAGAATATAAAAATGGGTTTCTGGTTTCTTTCTCCTCTTTTCCTCAGCCTTTTCCTTTTCCCCCGCTTTTCACATTTTTCAAGCCTACACACTCATTCTCTTGGCATGCGACATGGGACTTTTTCTGTCACAGAAAGAGACACAGAAGGAGTTCAGCTTCACAGAACACAGAACTTTTTGTCTGCAAGATTTGTAGCAGGTTTGGTTTGTGGTAGATTTGGGAATTCAAATGACTTTTTGTGAGCATGTTTTCATAATCTATGTGTGTACTGAATACAAAAATCCCAAAAAATAAACTAAAAGAGAATTACAAATGTGCCAGGAACATCTTTTTATTCAAACACCACACATTTGTGTCTGAAGAAGCTATTTCTTATATTCTGCTTTGATCTATGTCCCTCCCTTTCTATATGTTTCACCTCTTTCACTCAATAAATGTACCATAACTCATAAAAGAGTTCATAAAAACCTTTTGCATATCATCATTTGGCTTTCTGCCTTATGTTTGAGGCAGAAAGCCAAACCTGAACCCTTCATGCATGGACAGCTTTGACGTAGCCTTGGGAGAAATAGATGGTCATGCAGAAAGAGAAAAGGAAACAGATGGTCTGATGGTACTTCCCTATCCATTGACTAACCTGAAAAACTGATACAGAGAATGTGAGAATAATTATTCAAACTACTTAAAAATATTAGGCTTACTCTAAACTTATGATCGACCGATATATTGGCCGGCCGATATTAATGCTTTTTTCATGTATCGTATCGGCCTGTTGAGTTGGCCGATACACTGTTTTTTTTTTTGTTTTTTTTTTTTCCCTTGCCGTGATTTTCTGATGGGCGAAGTTCTGGGGCAGCTCCGTGTTGGTGCTGTTCACATAAAGGCCATGCTTTGGCCCTCCTCTCAGTATCAGCGATGGTGCTGAAATCCTGCTACTTCTGTAAGTTTTACATTTTCAAGGTTTTAACTGTTAAACTTTGCTTAAATTTTGCGTGCGTTGAAATTGGAAGCAAACACCACATTAATGTCGGCACATATTGTGAGTCAGAATGAAAAGGGATAATACCCAGTTCATACCTGCTGTTTTAGTCACAGCTTGTAGGTCATGTTGTTATTTGGAACATAAACCACAAGAAAAGAATAATTAATGCTGTCGTTGGTAAATCTGTTCAGTTGTCTTAGAGTAACTCCCCCAGAGAGTAGAGTAACTTTGCGGAAGTGCAAAAACCTGCAGTTCTTCCACTGGCCACTTGAGGCTGGCTCCAAAAGGGAGCAAACTCTCATTTAGCCCCATTCAAAAACGGCCAATTTCAGAGCAGAAAAACAACCTGGCTCGGAAAACATTTTTTTATCTCAATGTTGAATATCCCCCTCCATGACAACTGTACAGGGAGTGAATTTTTTTTTTATAACCTGCTGGCTTAGCTATGCATAATTAGGGGTGTGGTCACTTTGATTGGCAGCTCGCTCTGGGCTCTGTGGCAGGGTGTCACGTTTTAGCCAGCGGCTGCGTCATACATGTTTGTGATTGGCCAGGAGTTAAGGGGAACCTGGGCGGAGCCCACCTCTGTGAAGATGGCCGCATCCAGTGAGAGATATTTTAGGCTTCCAAGACAGGTAGTAGAAACGAGTGGGTGACGTCACGGAGGCGATGTCCATACAGTCAATGCTTCTACCTTACCTTTCTCCTTTTTCATTTTATCAGTAGTTTAATATTATTTTTAATTCAATTAATGTTTCCTTTAAAGAAACAACAACAATATTTTCTTACATTTGTTATGATTTCAATGAGGGGAAAAAAATCGGTATCGGGCCCGAAAAAAATCCATATCGGTCGATCACTACTCTCAACTCAGGTGTTTTATCCAGCTGTATCTCTACTTCTGTTTGTCTTCAGGCCAAAAGATGCCATGCGGGCACTGAAGAAGAGACTCAGTGGCAACAAGAACTACAGAGAGGTGATGTTGACACTAACGGTAAGAAGTTTTCACATTTAGTTAAGAGAAAATAGTAAAATTATTGCAAAACAATAAAAAATTCTGCAACATGTTTTCATATGTTCATTGTTTGTTTTTTGTTTTTTTCTCATCTTTGTTTTTAGCTAATGTGCTGTTTCAGTTTTATTCACACCCAAATCTTTAAAAGCTTCTCTACTTCAAAGCTCCTCTCTATGATGAAAGCACTGTGACTGAGATTCTTTATACTCATCACACACAAACTTCCCTCCTCTGCTGTTTCCTTTGTCAAATCTCTTTCATCTTTGACTTCCTCTGCAGGTATTGGAGACATGTGTGAAAAACTGCGGTCACAGATTTCACGTCCAAGTGGCAAACAGAGATTTCATTGATGGTGTTTTGGTTAAAATTATTTCACCCAAAACCAATCCCCCAACCATTGTTCAGGACAAAGTGTTGTCACTGATACAGGTATTATATATAATATGTTGTGTTTATTCTATATTCTTGTTATTACCTATGCATGAAGGCAGTGAGTGGCGTTTTTGGAACTGTGTATTTTGGGAATCGGGTAGAAGCCGCTTCCCAGGTGTTACTTGAGATCGTGTTGGCCAGCTGGTGGTGTTCTCCATCTACCTGTCTGCTGGCCAGAAATTATTTATAGGAACTTGGTGAACACTGTTTGAGGGCCACTTCTGACCTGTCCCTCAGGCCTGGCATTAACATCCTTCCTGGCAAATCCAATCCCCTTCAGAAAGCTCTCAAGCAAGGTCTGAACAAGACTTTTTTTTTTTTTGGATGCACTCTTGTCCAATCGCATAGAATCCATTTGGAGGTGATCGGAGACACATATGTCCACATTTTCATAATCTGAACAGGAAGTGCATTCTGGGACATGTTAAAGTACTGCCTGCTCAGCAAATGGGCTTTGTCTATTGTGTCTTCTCACATCATAGTGTTTTTAAAGGTATATTTTGACAACAAATTTGTGTGGTCCAGCCTGAGTTATTGTTTTTCTCCATGATAAAGTAAAATATCCAAAGTTTGCATAACCCAGTACAAACTTATAGGCATGTTTTAAAAATCATACAGTTAAAAAATAAATGGAAGGATCAAAATTGTCAAATGGGAGAAATAATTCATCATAAAAGCTGCTGCCAGTAGCTTTCAAGCAGCACAGTGAACTTGAATAGAAAAAAATAAATCACAAAACCAGTCGGTTCATCTTAGTGTGTTCTATGATTTTTTTTTAAAATGATAAGTCTGTTTATTTGCATATAGAGTAAGGAGGTTAGATCTGATTATAGAATTTACCTTGTAACTTAGATTTTGGTATATCACAGGTATTTTTGGAGAGGTTAAATGTGTCATTGTCACATGGAATTACAGATCTCAGTTATGATTCAGGCAGACATTGATCTACAGCTCTCTGCTCTGGTTTACATGGAAGCTCAAAAAGTGTTTATATCATTGCATGAGACTATGTTATGATACTTAAATATATATTCTGATATTGTTCCCCAACTCCTGCTGCTTTAAGGTTTAATTTTAAATGTGTTTTAGGGAACGGATCATACAGTAACAAACCATGTGACCCTGTTTAACCTTGTATAACCCTGGGACCAATTTATACCTCCATATGTGTGTGTTGTGACAGGCCTGGGCTGATGCCTTTAGAAGTAGCCCTGACTTAACTGGGGTGGTTCATATTTATGAGGAACTGAAGAGGAAAGGCATTGAGTTCCCAATGGCAGACCTAGATGCACTGTCTCCGATCCACACACCACAGAGGGTAAACCAATGAGGAGACACCTACATATATTCCGGTACAGTACTGGTTAATAGGAATGCTGTATGTGTCTAACAGGATGATTTTTTAAAAAAATGCTCATAGGGTACACCAGAAGTCGACCCAGCCATGCTTAAGTACCTAGCTCCTGTGTCACCTGCAGCTGGTCCTCCAAAACCTGCTCCAGCTCCTGTCTCAGCCACACAGGTCCCAAACGTAACCAGTGTACCAGGACCAATCACAGCAACCCCTGAACAGGTGATTAGTCACTCGCAGCAATTTGTGGCCAGTAATTTTAACTTGCAGGGATATACATTATATTTTGTTTTTTTTTTAACCAGTAAATCCTTTCAGGTATGAAGTGCAGTGATTAGCCTGTATGGCACCCTGAATTTATGACCTTTTGACTCTGTGCTTTCAGATCGCCCGTCTACGCAGTGAGCTGGATGTAGTGAGAGGAAACATCAAGGTCATGTCAGAGATGCTAACAGAGATGGTCCCAAGCCAGGAAGACACCTCAGACTTAGAGCTGCTACAGGTTAGATTAGTAACACAGAATAAGGTTGTAAAAGGTTTTTTGATTGACCACACGTAAAATGATGACTGTAAGGTGTTAGCGTGTTATGCAACCACTAGAGGGAGTCATGTCTTTAGTTTTTACAGGTAGCATCAACTCAATCACCACTCACTAAAGTGCATTTGGCTGTGGTAAAAGTCCTGAAACTGGTGATTAACCAGTGGTTTAGATGATCTTTATCTCCCAAGGCCAAATCCACTGGTATTTGTGTCAGCTATGTTATGTAAGTCACCTGAGCCAAGTGTAAAGCGAGTCTGACGCATGACTTGTGTCATATCACTGTCTGAGGTTTATGAACATCGATAAGATGTATACATTTATTAATTGGAAAATTGCTTCTAATTTCAGACAAAGCTTTTCTTTGATTGTTTATATTTCCTCTCTCTTTTATGGTCTGTTGTTTCATCGGTTAGTAATCTATTGATCACTGTATTCAATTTTTGTAGGAGCTGAACAGGACATGCAGGGCTATGCAGCAGAGAGTGGTTGAGCTGATTTCACGTGTTTCTAATGAGGAAGTGACAGAGGAGCTGCTACATGTCAATGATGACCTGAATAATATTTTCCTTCGTTATGAGAGGTACCATCCATCATATCTTACTCCTATAACTCAACGTGAATAAGCAGGTTTTCATAAAAGTGGTTAGATTGTCAGACTGATTTATATGTTGTCACAGTTTTGTCTTACGTTTTATAACAAATATACTTAACAGATATCATGTTCATCACATTTAGGCTACATTTCATCTTTTTTTTCTTTTTAAACACTGTATTGCTTCAAACTGCTGGAATGCCTCTTTAATGAAGAAAGATTTGTAAGTATTTGAACTTAACAAAGCATATAGTAGAACATTCAAAGAATCTTGTGCTACTTTCAGGTATGAACGGTACAGATCGGGTAGAGCCACACAGAACAATGGGGTGAGTACAAAGAGCCAGAAATCAAACCCCAAAAGTTCTCTCTTAGGAGACATCTTGTTTTCTTTTTGCTTTTAGCTTGCTTTTATACAAATAGTGCTTTTTTTTTTTTTTTTTTAATTTTCGGTATTGTAACTGGTTTGCCTCTGGCAACTTTTATAATATTAAAGTTGCAAAGAGATGTTTTGAATATGACTGGATTGGAATTTTTTTTTTCCGTTTTTGTAAATCCGTAGAGCAACCAAAATGCTCTGCAAAATTAATACTTAAAGCTATTGGATAGAATTAGGTAATCAAAAGTTGACCATGTTCCAATGTGCTATTTAAATGGTGCATTTGTCACTAACAGTGATTCACCAGGGGATTTGGGCATCTCTTTCTACATCCTACATAGTTGTTTGTGTTTGTATTTTGTTGATCTATATGTGTGCTCTGTCTGTTTATGTTGTGGCTAGCTGATGGAGGCAAGTATAACATTATTGGCATGTTATGTCTAAGCCAGTGCGCTGGGATGAGCTGAGTGTTAACTTGTCTGCTATGTAGAGCTCATACATAGGCCTACATAACATGTCAACGTCAGTATCACACTGTGGAACCCTAGCCTCTCCCCTCCATTCAGACATTTAAATGTGCTATGTTTATTTAACCTCCTGTATTCTTCCTGTTCAGACCCTGTTCCTGTTCCACTTGTATAGTCAATCCTGTAGAACATCAAACCAAATTATTTCCTCTATAGAAAATGAATAGCCTACTATTTAGTCTCCTCAGTAATGTTTTTGTGCTGACAGTAACTATTAAAAGCTGTTTTCTTTTACTCTCAGATGTTGAATGAAGCCACAGAGGACAACCTGATAGACCTGGGTCCAGGTTCCCCTGCTGTAGTGACTCCCAGGATCACCTCCAGCCCTCCACCTCTGTCCACTGCAGGGGCCACTGCCTCCCCAGCTCATAACCCAACTGCAGCCTCTCTATCCTCTGCACTATCTGGTCTTGGTGAGAACAATTTTGGAATATAATCACGTCATGTCTGTTTTATCAGTGGGAAGAAGAGTGGGTTGCTAGCAAACTAAAACAGAGAAAAGACCCGACACCCATTGTGCTTCTTGCTTTCAATTTCCACTTATTATAGACACACACATTTGCAATCAGCAGAGCTCTAACAGCTCGTCTCGTCTCCAGCATCTGACATTGGAGATGCAGCAGAGTGTAAAAAAGGCTCATAATCTGGCTACTAATGGGAAATCCACCCACCAACATAACTCATCGCTTGAGAGCCAAGCACTGCCACAATAACTCCCCTGTTGGTCTGTAGAAAACCTCTGCATGCGGTAATATTCGGATTTAAGCTTTTGTGTGGAATCGATACACAGTGGGAATATAAAGCTTCATTGCATATTAATATTCAGTCATGCCTTTTTTCTCTGCAACCTTCTTTACAGTCATTTATCTCCCAGCGTAACCTTTTCCTTGCTCTCCCTTCTTTTATTATTCTCTCCTCTCCTGCTGTCCCTTTGCAGATGTCGGTGCCAACAGTGTGAGTGGAACCCTGTCGTCTCTATCAGGCCAAAACCAAGATGACTTTGACATGTTTGCCCATACCAGGAGCAGCTCTCTGGCTGAGCAACGCAAGAAGTAGGTCTATCTGTCCTCTCACTACATAACCTGATTTCAGTGTCATTTAATATAAGGTCATTAAAATTTAACTTTGTTTCTGATTTGTCTGCATAGTGTAAAGTATGAAGACCCCCAGGCTTTGGGCAGCCTGGCCTCAGCTTTGGATGTAAGACAGCACAACACAGGAGGGGTAAGTACAGTGTAATATGCCCTTTAATACAGGCATTACTCGCATATGGAGGGTGGGTGCTTTATTTGCTTTGCAGAAAAGACTATCAGTCAGTCCTCAGCCCTTATGAGCTGGTCTGTTATGCAATATGTTCAACAGTAACAGTTGTTCTATAAATAACTTGAACTTCAATCAAATACAAAATGTGAGGTTTGTTTGAAGGCCTCAAGTACATATTTGTCTTACTTTGTGGTACCCTGCAGATAATATAAAAAAAAAAAAACTCAAATATTAGATTGTGCATTCAAATCTTCTTTTTTTTTTTTACATTTATTCTGGGAAAACATTTGTCTCAGCAGCATTAAAATCACATATCCAGTTCATTTTGCAACCTTAAAACACCACAGTCACATACATGCTGTATATTTACATGATTATCACTAGGTACCTAGAAGAATGAGCACACACATAGGCAGACACAAACACATCATACCACCTTTTTGTTTTATTACCTCAGGTGCCTTGTGAAGTAATTTTATTTTGAGAGAATTTTCTGTTCTCTTCTTTTTTTCCCCCCTCTTATTTTTCCTCATTTTCATGTTTATGGAATGAACCTTCCACAAATTTCTTCTGTCCCCCCCCCCCCCTTATTTTTTTCT
>JAPTYR010000030.1:16378261-16393277 GCA_029814505.1 Siphamia roseigaster | reverse complement strand
CCCAAGCTATCCTGAAAATTTCAATCGCAATCCGTCCATAACTTTTTGAGTTATTTTGTACACAAAGAAACAGAAAAACAAACAAACAAACAAACAAACAAACAAACAGACAGACAGACAGATAAACGCTGGCAAAAACATAACCTCCTTGTTGGAGGTAATAATGATGCACTGATTGATCGGCCTAAAAATAGCCTGATCGGCGATCGGAAAAACATGCCGATCAAAAAGCCGATCGCATGATATAATTTTCTAGCGACCCTTTTTTTCAAACTGTAAAACAAGCTAGCCTTCACTACAGGTTCATCTCCACAGCACAATGTCTTCACCTGTCTGGACTTTATTCAAAGTGTGTGAGAAAGATGTAAAACTTGCCGTATGCTCGATGAAATGGAAATGTAAAATTCCGGTAGTGATCGGCAATTGGCAGATCAAGTTTTTTGGTAACCGTTATCGGTGTTCGGGCCAAAAAGTCCTGATCGGTGCATCACTAATAAGAAAATATAGGTTATAGAAGGACATTATCCAAAAAGACACACGACCACTTTTAGCTCTTTATATTAGTTTGATCAATTTTGCTTTTGGCGTTGTGTTCAAAATATGAAAAAAATGGAAGATTTCTTTTAAAAAGTGCACAGTAAAAAATAAAACCAGTGTTAAAGGAGAATGGTGTTATTTTGGACATTAAGCCCCTTTTCTGAGTTGTCTGCAATGTAATGTAATTGTTTGCAATGAGTCAATTTCCCTTTTTTTTTTTTTTTTTAATGTTACATGCTTTGCCTTTCATAGTGTAGTTAACACACCACCCAAACAAGACAAAAATAAATGAATTATTTTTGAGCAGTGCAGAGTATCTGTCATGTAAATTCTAACAATGACTCTTCGATAATACACTAAATATAACCAATCCCTATGTCCCATTCTAACCAGTAATAGATGAAACAACTGACCAACAGATAGAGAAACTAAAACATCATTAGCGTAACACATAGCTATTATGACTAAATGTTTGTATGTAAAGGACCACATTTGGACTGATAACTATTCATCCCCTGTAAGAAAAGAGTGAGACAAACTTTATTGCACATTTTGCTGCATTGTTTCTTTCTTTTTTTTTTTTCCACAAATGCATGTGTATTTTTCCTATGACTTTTTCCTTTCACTGCCTTGGGTTTTCTATGAACTCCTTCACTGCATTAACTACAACCTCAGGAAGGACACCTACTAATTTCTCTGTGGTACATAAGATGGTCACACACCCTCTTGAACTTAAAAAATAGATAAATTATCAGATCAATGTGTCAATACTGTAGATGTCAATAATGGACTTTGATTCATCTTATCAGAAAAGAAAGTATGTGGAAGGTTGAGAATGAATTCAGTGTTTTGTTTTGTTTTTTCTCGAAACAAAAACATATCCACAAGGAAGTCAAGTCTCCAACTGGCACGTCGGGATTGATTTACAGTCTAAAAGGGTTCTAATCTGTAATGTTGCCAAAAGCAGCACAGGAAAACCAAAAGTTTCCTGTTGACCTACTTTAAAGTAACCGAGACAGGACATTCTTGCAGACAGAAAGAGTTGGAAGTCTGCATTGAGCATCTGATTCTTGTCCCCAACAGTCTGAGGTCAATCTGAACATTTATTCTTGCCATACACATAAACACACATTTCCACTTTCCATCATCATAGTCACTTTACAGTATCATGCAGCGCTGCCCATGCTCTCCGTGTGTGTGTGTGTGTGTGCGTGCGTGTGTGTGTGTGTGTGTGCGTGTGTGTGCGTTGGGGGATTGGCCTGCCTCTCAATGGTCCCTGTGCTTTCAGCTTTTCCCCTCCAATCAATCTCTTAATCACATCCAAGCAATTTGCTAATTAACTAATGATGTGGAATAATTAACGCTGCTGTGTGACATTAGTCGGCAGCTGTTAAGCCGTGTCAGCACTAGAGAACTAATGAGAACAATACACAACCTAGGAACTCCTGCTCTCGTAGTAGCAGATCATTGCACATGATCAAACTTTAAGTGCACAGATTCCAGAGGGGCTGGTGTCTGAGAAATGTTCCTTTTGCTTTCATTTTGATTTATTATTATTATTATTTTTTTTTTTTTAATTTTTATCATCTTCTCCCCGACCGTTTGGTGACACTTGTTCTTGTTATTTTTGTGTTTGTTTATTTATTTATTTGTCTTTGTCGGGGTGGGGTGTCTTTCTGTTGTGTGGGTTTGGTGCTACCCCATGGCTTTGCTCCATAGATCCCTGTATCGCAGTCCTCTGTCATGGATGACATAGAGGAGTGGCTCTGTACTGACTTGGTGAGATTTATTTACCTTGATTTATATCTTTCTTCTCTGTTTCTCTTTCTCTCCTAACTTGGTTTTGTCTTTTTTTGTTTGTTTTTGTTGGTTCATCTCATACAACTAGACACACTCAGCTCTAGTTTCTTTTAACTTCACATCCTGTCATTCACTCTAATCTTTATTTCCACCAATGGTTGATATCTAACGGTTTAGTGTGAGGTTTGACAAATGCTGCTAATACTAGCTGAGTGGCGCTCACATGACTCTCCTTAACACATGCATGTGTGGGTTGTGGTGTTGGGCTCTTTAATGCTCCTAATTGTTTTCAATTGGGAAAAGTGTGCAAATATGCATGATTGGCAAGATTTTCATGAGTCACTTAGCTCAGCTCTGTATTTGAATTGCAATATGATGTTTTTGCTAACCGTTATCAAAATTTGGTTTGTCTTTTGAGACAAACACAACTTTGACATAGTCTGTGTCTGACAGTTTAAATTTATGTCTAATGTAACTTATTTTTGTCTCAATAGAAAGGTGATGGAGCTGAGGAGGGGGTGACCAGTGAAGGTACAGGCTTGGATTTAACATATGTGGTTTCAGTTCTCTTGTTTTTAAAATGATGTGAACACAAGCAGACAACTAAGAAGCACTGCAGTTAGTTTTTGTTTCTCGATGGTGTCCCAGTGACCACACATACTTGAAATACTGACATCTGTTCATCACAGGCGAGCAAAAATGTTTATATTGCTCATATTAACAGTGACAGGACAGAATTATTTGCAAATCTTTCAAGTATTATGATAAAAAAACACCATGTTTTACACTGATGATGTGTTTTCCTGTTATCTCCCTGTTGGGGATGCATCAGGACAGATCTGTGTTTGAACAATGTGGTCACACGTGTCCCAGACCCCCTTGACAAGAGGTGATCAGATATGTCAAGAATGTGTCATGGTGGTTGTTTGCACTTGTATTTAGCTCTTCCATGTGATTCCTCAAAAGGCAAATTAAAAGAATATGTAGATAGGGTCTACCGTCTGATACACCTATAATTTTTTTTTACATATTTCTGAATGTAATTCTTTTTTTTCCAGAGTTTGATAAATTCCTGGAGGAACGAGCGAAGGCAACCGACTCACTGCCGTCCCCACCCAGAGCCAACCCCTCTCACCCTGCCCGTGCTCCCAGTGGATCCCACAAGAAGGCTGAACGGACAGAAGATGCCCTCTTTGCCTTGTAGACTGTTCTCGGAGAACCTCAATCTCTCTCAGAGGACATTTAAAGGTCCTTGCCCCTTAATAATTACCCTCCAAAGCAGTTGTTCCAGTCCCATTTCATCGCTGACTGGCATTGGTATAGCAAGTGATCTCCACCTATTGTCATTCACAGTATTGCTCTAACATATAGAGGTCCAACATGTTTACTGTGCACTACTGTGTAGCATTTTGCTCTATATGGATGTATTAATCTGTTAATGTGGGGTGTACTTTCATAATGGCATCTCATTTGTAATGTTCCGCTAAAGGAAGATGCCATAGATTTTTTTTGACATGGTGAAGTAATAATATATTACTGCTAAGGGAGGGAAATTAAGGGAGAATGTCACCGCAGATCCAAGAATAGACAGTATGGAAGCATACAATTAGGATTTAATTGTCTTTGTTTACTACTCTCAGCTAATTGCTAATGTATGCATATATTCTTTGAATAATTTGTTCTGTACTGTACCAGCACTGTAGTTATGGTCAGTTTATGCAAATTATTTTTTTCTACAAATATTTCAGTTAAGATTTTTAGTCATGCTTTAATAATGACATATGTGTGGAATGCAACAGGTTTTTGATTTAATGTTTCTGTTGTGGTGTTGAGAGATAATGTTAGCAGGCTAATTTTGCTAACTAGGAAAATAACAGCTAAATTGTAGCTAACATTGCGAAACTGTGTATACCAGCATTCCTTTTACCAAAGGGAATAGAAAAAAATCATACAAAAATCTTAAAGGCACTATTTAGTATTCCCAGTTACATATTTGAACTGGTTAAGAGGAAGGAATGCGCACATGGACATGTTTCCATAGATCTTTTCAGTCCTCTGAAAACTCAACATTTTTTTTTTAAATTCTGCTTTTAAAATGTGCGCACTCCAAAGAAACTTGAAGCTTTAAAGACAAACAAGCACTTCACTTTACCCATTGAACAAGAGTCACATTAATGCGTTTAGGTATCCTGAACATTTCCTTCCCTTGCTTAATGTCTGTGCACTTTGAAGCAAAAACAAATCTGTATTTTGTCCTTTGTGTTTACAAGATGGTTACTATTTTTCTAGGGGATGGGAAATAGACTTAAGTTTTACTTCATTTTGCACATCATTTTTCTAACTTTACAATTCCAGTGTTCGTTTGCTATATAAAATACACTCATAAAAGTGGATGAATGGACCTTCACAACTTGTGATAAAATGTTTTTTCCAGGGCTAACAGAAATGAAAACAAAAAAACCAATGTAGAAAAATCATAAGGCATTTGAATTGATAGTATAACTTTGTGCAACATAATTGAGAAAGAAGACAAACCTATTGCTTACAATATTACGTTCTATTGTAATGGGTGTATTCACATAGGCAGATCTTCACATACACCACACAATGTATTCTATATACCTCAAAATACAGGAATATTAGTTTCTGTATCTGTTTAAAATTGTATTGGCCTCTGTTGATTCTCAGAAACAGAATTTTCTGTATTATTTGATTTCCTGACCCCCTGTTTTTTTTTTTTTTTTTTTTTTTATTAATTTTAAACCTTACTTTGTACCTGTTTGTTATTCTTTTGGGGGCTTCAAGCTGAAGCATGTACAATTTAACTTTTATTTGTGCAGTGAATGACTCATTTCCATATGTTTTGTATTTCCACTCTATTGTTTGACTGCTCTTGTTGGAGTTGCCATCAAGAACTTCTCAGATTGACTGATCTCAGCAAAGTAACTCTGATGGGAGTTTGTCTTTGGTGTATTCAGGATCGTATTCACAGTCAAAAAGGGATCAGTCAATCAATCAGTCAAATTTTATTTATATACTGCCACATCATAACAAAAGTTAGCTCATGACACATTACATTCAGAGCCGGTCAGACTGGACTCTTAAGTATTCTGTCTTCATGCTTTTGCTGATGCTTTCCTAACCCTGCAATGCAATTAAGAGATTTAAGTTTTTCCTTACAGCCCATTTACGACACAAAACCTCGTCAGTTATAGGCAGTCCATATAAGGCTCTCAAATGGTAAAAGATACGATGCCACTACTGTTACTTGGTGAAGTATTTACTGTCAATACAGACATTCCTCTAGAGAATCATATCCATGGTCGGTTACATTTGTGTTTAAGTAGATGCAATGGTGACTCAAATATTGTTTACTTTCGTAATTATTAAATGTTTTCTTGACAGAAATAATGAATGAGTATTAACTTGTTAAAACATGTATGGATGCAGTTTCAAAAGTATATAGATTTAATGAAATTGCCAGGTATCTGAGCATAGCATTACATTTCACTGTCAGTATCTGCTTTGCATAATCATTACTGTGCAGAGTGAGCAAAAATGATAGCAAAAAATTCCCCAGAAGCAGCTTTTTTAAGGGAACTTAAGTAAATAATTTTCTGTTTATATACTAATCGTAATCTATACGTGTTCAGTGTTACTCAGTCACTATCAGCCCTTATTGCAACATGTATTCCTCTAAAATCTGGCTGTTTCAGAATGGTTGCTGAATGTACTGATGAGGCACAACATTTCAACTGTTTTCTGAACTAGGAAGTTTTTTTTTTTTTTCGGTTAGTGGGTTTTTCCCATATCTGTGATGTCGGCTATCATTACTAATGGTCAGATTTCCGTTTGACCTAATGCACGTATGTAACTGCCCAATAAAACACTAGCAATGTGTGACCTCTACCTCACAACTGTTTGTGGTTATTTTACTCTTCTATGGATGTGGCATAATCTATTGCACAAGCTGATGCAACCGCCTCTCAACCTTGCACTGACCATTCATTGTCACATGAGCCTCCTACCATCTGGTGTTTTACAGTGCTTTTATTCATTTCCCTCACAGTTTTTTAATAGAAGTTATAACTTTGGCTCCTCCAGGTGGCTGTGTAACTTCTATAATGGGTTTCTAGTGTGCACGTTAGACATGTGAGTTTCACAAACACAACCTGTCACCAACAATACCAAGCATGCTGCTGGGCTTTTACACTGACAACATTACTGTGCTACTTCAGGTCACTGACCCATATCTATACTGTGCCTTTGACAAGCTCACATTGTCATACAACAACGTGCTAGCATGATCATTTTAATTCAGTCAATACTGTTTTTCTGCTTAAGTTTGCATGACCAATTATCTATAATTTTAATTAAATGTATAAACAGAGACCCTGTATACTGACGAGCTAATTTAAGTATTTACAATAGTGTGGAAATATGTTATAACAAGCCATTTCCTAATTTTGTTGGCTTTGAAAACATCAAATCCTCCACTTTAGTTTCCCTGCTGCTGCTGCCACCAACAGCATTTAATAGAGTAGAGAAACATGATGTAATCACTATGGCCGGAGATCCGACGTCAGATCACCCCACTCGGTTTCGGAGCTCCTCATTGGACAGTTTCACTGGTTCTACAGGAGGAGCCGCTTCTGCATCTCAGACAAACCTGATTTTTCCGAGCCCACGCCTGCTCGGCTCTGATAGGCTGTTGGGGGCAAGCCTTCACTAAACAGTTCCACGCTGTTTCCCCCAAAATACACAGTTTGCTTCAAGGAATCGGTGATATTAATAAAACTCTACAGGAAGGTAATATAAATGACGATTAAGATGAAATGCAAGTCTTAATGCGACATTGGTATAATCAGTTGATATTTTTTTCTCGTATAACTTTTCATACAGTCCCATGTAGATAGTGTGGGGTCTGTATATCAGGCTCTGAAGTACTTTAATGCCATACTTTCATCTCTTTGTACATAATCTTAAAAATAACGTCCCTGGGTTTTAACCCTGTGTCGATTCTTCAGTCAGAAAATCAAAACAACTCCGAAAATAAGGAACGTGGGAATCCTTTCGCAAACTATGATTGGCAGGATCTGCTGTCAGTCAATATCAGATGGGCGGTATCTTACGGCTACCCTCGCGAGCATGTTAGTACTGAATGAGCGTCAGTGTTTAGCTTGGCTTGACAAGTTTCCCTGGACGATCATGGGGATAGGAGTGTGTATTTAGTTGACAGATCAATAGAAAGTTGCCGCTAACTTTGTACCTCTTTCCCGTAGAAGTGGGATTACGCGTTCTGGCAAATGTAGGGGCGTGAGAAGTGCGGGTTTTTACTCTGTGCGATTCGTAAATCAGTAAAATCTGAAGTGGAAAGCCAAGCACAAGAGTAAAGATGAATAGTCTGTCTTTTGACGATGCTTCGTTGGATAATCTGGATCCGACACTGTCGCTTAATGACCCCAGCGATATTGACACGGCTCTCCTGAGCGACATTGATGGTAAGACAACATAATGGGACAACATCATGGTTGCTTTGAGCTAGCTTACCTCAGTCACGTTTAATTAAAGCTAAGTACAAACGTCAAAGCTGAATCAGTTGCACTCCATCTAACTGCATGCTCTATTAAATTACTTTTACTTTCGCAATTATATTGTGAATATATAAAATATTTAGACAGCACATTTTTTCTAACATTCTGCCAGTGATCATTTTGAAGGGTTTGGCTTTCGCAGACTAGCTAAATAGACAATTAACTACCTAAGCTAGTCTTGTTTATAGGTTGGTAAGCCTATAAGTCTTAATAAATGCTGCATAAATGTATTATCTCTTCTATTAAAACTGTATATTATTGCTTACAAAACGGGTAATAGTTATTATTATTAGCTATGATAGCAGGTGAAGCTAACGTGCTAAATGATGCGAGTGCGCCCCGCCCCCAGCCTTCGCCTCAGACAGAGGTTACTGTCGTTCATTCCTCCTTCGTGGGTTCAGTTCCTCAGCTGACCGAAATGAAAAACGCAATGGATATATATTTTTTATTATCCCTAAATATATTTATCTACTGGCATGTTTAACATTTACGTTCTCACGTTTTTATAAACATGTGAAAAATTTTATAAAATGTATTAATTAAATAAAAGCTTTGTTTACATCTTAATATTTAGGGCAGTAAGTCACCTGTTATCGTGTATTTTATGGTCACACTTAAGAATGAAATGCAGAGTAAATTAGCGACTCGTATTTTAATAGATCAGTGCTATAACCTAATCTGTGTTTTGTTTTTGGATAGATGTGTGTCAGTTAAGGCCATTCAACTAAGAATATCTATGTTGAGTAACGTTGCGCAAACAGTCGTCGTTAATGTATATACAGCAGCTGGGTCTGTTCCGCTTCCCAAATTTGACCGATTGTAACCCTCGGTGATGCTGCTCGATGGTAACCTCATGCAAAACCGCGACAAGCACTCCCTCACTTTCCTGTCTTGATCGGCATAGCAAGTCTCCGAGGCGCGCTCTGATTGGCCAAGAGCGATCACCTCATACAAAACACTGGTTTACAAATCCAGGCTGCTGTCTCACTGCAGACACAACATGCACTCATGTCTTTTACCCTATATCCATAATTGGCTTATGTAGAGATCAAACCCTGAAAAATAATTTGCCAGAGCAGAATGTATAAGTAAACTGATGAGCGGAAAATAGTCACTTTTAATTCTGAACATGATTAATCCATTTCAACAGCATAAACACGCAGTGCTTTAGAAAAGTGTAGTAGATACCCATGTCCATTACTGAGGCCAGAGAGAAATACGTTTCCTGACTGTATTACAGTCTGTGTGGTTATTTGACCCAGAGGTACAGCAAAACTATAAATATCATGGTTCCACGTGGTTGAGGAACGCTAAACAGGGAATATACAGTACACTATGTTTACTTTATGCAAATTACCCAGCAAAATGTTATTGGGTCACAACACTTTGCTGTGTGTGGCTGTAAAACAAAAAACAAACGCACACCTTTAAATTCCCTTTTTTCCATGAAAGTGACATATTTTGTGGAATTACAGTGTCAGTTTAATATTTTACTTTCTATAGCTTTTGGATAGATAACCATGAACATTATTGAGCTGTATACTATTGTCTTGTTGCAATGACAGTTTTCTTTGTTACCACAGCGTTGTGTAGGTCATATCTAGGGATTTTCCCAGGTCTCATATATTGTAAGCAAGCTTCATATGGGTTGATGGGTAATTGATAAAACGGACTGAAGTACAGGAGATGCTGCTTGCTAGTGAGAGGGGCTTTTTTAGTGCTTCGTTCTTATACATTTCAAACTGGTTCCAATTGGAACTAAAACACATTACTCAGTGTTTTACACCACCAGTGTTCTCTTGGCAAAGTCATTTTTATGTTGTTAATCATGTTGGTCATTCTGGATTCTATTTGTCGACAGACATGTTACAGCTCATCAATAACCAGGACATGGAGTTTGGGGGACTCTTTGATGCCCCTCCATACACGGGGCCTCCTCCAAACCAAGAAGTTCCTGGTCTAAATCAGCCTATCACCTCTGTCCCACCTCCCTCCACCACTACCACAGCACCACCCTCATCCTCTTCCTCCATCCTAAGCAGTAGCCCCCACCTGGATGCACTCCTGGGTCCTCCTATCACTCGTAGCTCCTCCACCCCAGACAAGGCCTTCCAGCCTCCCACCTTTCAGCAGTCCCCACTGGCCCAGGTACCCAGCTCCACCCCAAGGCAGCAGCCGACCTCCCCACAGCAGACTCAGAGCCTGAGGCAGTCTAAGGTAGAACAGCCTCAACAGAAAGCTAGCCCACCGGTGCCAGCTCAGACAGCTTCACCTCATGGCTCACCAGGAACGACCCAAGCTTTCAACTCTGCACCCCAGGCCCTCTTCACCTCACCTGCAGCTCAGATGTCCCCACAGCCCCAGCCCCAGACACAACTTCCGGCCCAGGCCCAGCCCCAGCAGACTCGGACCAACTACAGCAGCCCAACCAGCTACACAGGTACTTACTCTTTGATGTGCATGACTCATAATGATAGTTTGTGAGGGCAGCTATCTAAACGTAACTATGATTTAGATAAACTGTATTGATAAAGGTATTGGGATGGCTTAATCTGCAGGTTTTATCACAGGGGCTGTAAAATGATAGATGTCCTAATTTCATATTTACATAAATAATTATAATAAATGTTTTTACTTTGTCTTTAGGGTTTAGTTTTTTGTGATTTTATAAAAACCTTTAGTATTTGCTATTTAAATTTAGTGGCTGTTGTTTCTCTGTTTAATTTGGTTTGGTGTTCTGCGCACAGGTGTGTATGCACACGTGTATATATTGTAAAATGGGAGAATGTGTGATTCGTTTTATTTTCATTGCCATGCATTGTTACAGTCACAGTGTGCTCTAACTTTATCCTAAAATGAATTTACATTGTTGGCATCATGGTTTTGTGAGAATGTGCTCACCACAGTATTTGTGGTTCTTTATAAGATCGTGGTAAACCAAAATAGATGATGGTGGGGACACTGGGTAACAATGTTTGATTCAGGAAGTGACACTGCCTGACTTAGAGCTGCTATATGATAACAAGCAGTATTTTTTATCGATTATAGCTCTACTTAAAATACACTGTCTGCAGATGGAGATGGACATTTGGGTTTGTTTTGTCATGGTTACTGGCTGAGGTGGCTCGTATTAGATGCTACTACAGGAGAATGTAACTGTTTACATTACAGACTTGTAGTTGTTTCTTAATAAAAAGTTATTAAGACTTTTTTTGAAGACTTTTTACATTAATTTACGGAAACTTTATTTAGTAAATGTGCAGTATCAAATCAAATTGAAGATATTACTATAAAGATACATTAGGAATCATTGGTGGGTGTATGGCAATCGAATCCTGAGGCCAGTGAAGATTCATACCTTTATAATCCACAAGTAACAGTTTGGTTTCTTCAACTCTTCCTGATGAAGAAAAAATATCAATTTGAAATTTACTGTCTTAATTATTAACCATAAGTGACATGGCTGGTTTTATCCTGATAATATTTCGACTTCATGGAAATTGGAAGCTTTACAAATGGAAGGTGTGATGTGTCCCTATATCTTTGTGTGCACCTCTGGATTTTTGCAGACAGGGTGTTTTCTTTGTGTTGCAACCTTGCAGTCACATTTTGCTCAGTAAGGTGGCTCTTCACGTGTATTGAACTTGGGAGTACACTGGGTTATTCAAACTCAGCTGACCACATATTCAAGTTCTAATCTAATAGACATTGCTCAACATTGAGGGCCTGAGCCAAATAAGATAACTTTTTGCTGGAACCTTCTGAATAGCATATGTACATATATACATACAGTATTTAGCCGCATTTGTTCAAGGCCACACGCCAGGAAAAGTAGTTACATCGACATTGGTTTTCAGCTTTTGGCAATGCTTTGCAGGTTTTTATTACCTCTTGAGAAAAATCCCAAAGTCTGTGACTCATAGTACAATTGCCAACTGTCTATGAGCAGATAAGAAACCTAAGGTGACACACTGACTGTTACTATCGCTTTATTATACCTGGTTTGATAACGCCTCACCTTTTGACCCACAAATGTGCAGCCAATGGCTTAAACACATTTTAATGCTTGATGTCAGTAGTGTCAAGTAACTGCATTTATTTATGTACAGTTCTGAGGTACTTTTACATCCTTTGAAAGTTTGTATATTTGGCTACTGTGAAAATTGCTGTATCTTCTGTTGCACTATATTTACCTGACAGTTTTAGGTGCTTATCAGATGAAGAACATGCATAGCGGATTAAAGAATAACACTTCGTTACATTTTTTGCATTTGATGTCTTTCCAAAATCAGTGTACTGTCAGGATTGCATTTCATTTGGCTATGGGTTGTTTGACATCTGTCTTTTTTACCCTCTATGGTTGTAATTTTTTTTCCCAGTGAATTTTCAAATCATCCAAAATTTCACCTAAAATCAAGTCTGTTCAGCAGAAAAAAATCTACTCCATTAATCATATGATTATCCCTTAGATTAATTTGACATCCCTGTTTATAACAATGGACTACCTACAGCAACTACATTAAATGTCAAATTTATACACGAATTCTTCAGTATTAATAATCTCGTGATGTCATATATAATATCAGTCATAGGGAGGGGACTAGATTTATTTCAATACTGTACACATGTTTCTGCCTCTACCTGTTTACTCCTCCCATAGTGCATTGAAAGTGTTTTTTTTTTTTTTTTTTTTTTTTTATTCTTATACTAAACACTAGGGCTGGGGGATATGACCAAAACTTTATATCCTGATATAGCTAATTTCATATCCCGATACAATATACATCACGATATAGCACACATTTTTGGTAAATTCAAAGGCAGCGGCAGAGGTTGCGCCAGACATTTTTATTGTCAGTCATTTTGACAGACAGGGTGATAAAAATTCCGTTATAACAGATTATTATCCGTCATTTCAAATTACATTTTTAATGAATCATATTTAGTCATATTTAATGTTCAAAAACATCTCAGTAATGTAGTAACTGTAGTTCATGTTAACTGATAATCCTCATCCTACACCTAATCTTTTTTTACTGTGTTTATTATTCATCATATTTACTGGACTTTTGAAAAGAACTAAATAAACTAGGGATGTCCTGATCTGCTTTTTGTCCCCGTGTCCTAGTCTGAGTCACTTCATTTGGAACCGATACCGAGTCCTGATCCGATACTTCTCAAGTACAATTTAAAACATAATAAAGAATGAGGAAACGGATCCAAGATGTCCGTTATTTTATATTTTATTCATTTTATTCCAACATTTAACTCTTAAACACAGCACTTTAATGTTCAAGTAATAAATAAAATACTTTTTTCACTTTGGACTAGGAGTTTCAACAGGAAATATTAAATACAAATATTTGAAATAACATCACCTCAACTTGACTCAACTTCGACTGTGTGTCCTCGGTAAACTCACTGTATTAGTGGTCTGTTTGTTTTTCAGGTGCCTTATCTGGTTTGTTGTATTAAATGCAGCCTTTTTCTTACCACTTCTTGAAATCTGAAGTATGCATATCTCACATTTGGCAGTCGCGGGGTTTTTATCATCCACTTTAAAATACCTTCACACGGGACGATATAATGGTAGGATATTTCGCCCGGAGGTGGGTTTACGTGCCTGCGTCACAACAGTGATGCACAGGTGGATGAGCTGCCAGGCCGGACTTTACAGACTAATAGTGTACACGGGAAAGCTAATATCTTATATCTTAAAGTATCTTGTATACTAAAACTATAACACATTATATTACAGTCGACATACTCGCACAACTAGTAGCTATTTCCTCGTTTTGCCCCGCCCGACGACATTCAGCCAATGGTGTCACTGTTGCAAAGTGACATCATGCCGCACACATAGCTGTGTGGGGAAGAGAGGTCTTACTCTGCGCCACCGTATGACTCCAGATCAAATAAAAAGCTATGAAAATAACATCATATATTTATCCGAGTCCTGATCAGGAGACAACGTCCGATTCCGATTGAGTCAGCAACCACATGATCGGACCCGATTTCCGATCACATGATCGGATCAGGACATCGCTAATATTTACAAATCCATTGTATACATGTACATAAACTACCAAAGATCTATCGTTTTGGACCGAAAATCGCAATTTCAGACAACACGATTTTCAGATCATGAAAGCCACAAAAATCGTGATTTCAGTCAACACGATTATCAAATTGTGAAAGCTGTCATTTTTCTCTCTCTCTCTTTTTTTTTTTTTTTAATTTCTCACACAGTAGCCTATGGTGTAGAAAGGCCCAGAGTGGTACCTCTGTGTCAGCTACCAACCAATCAAAAAGCTCTATGCTGTGCATAGACAAGTCACGTGTTAGAAGCCGGGGGTAATGTGCTTACTTTAGTTTTCATTCTTGCATTAGCTTTATTGAATTCATTGTTTGAATTAAATCGTGGTTGAAATCGAAATCGCAATATCTGCCAGACAAATCGCAATACAACTCTTTTCTTGAAATCGTTCAGCCCTACTACCATATATATGCAATAACACACCGTCATACATATTAAAAACATGAGCTAACCGGCACTTTTGTCACTTGTTTTTTGGTTCATCTTGTTAAAGTGTCTAAGATTTGGTACAATTGATGTGTGACGAAGATACTTTCTAAAAAATTGTAGACCAGTGTTATTGGGAAGACCCGCTCTACGTCCTGAGCCACAGCCGCCCAGTACAAATCACTGTTAAATAATTGAGCTCTACCAAGTAGGTACATCGCCGGACACACCCTTACTTTCCTTGCAGTTGAATCCTGAACAAAATAAACAAACAAATATATATATATATATATAAAATCCAAAAAACAAACAAAATTGATTTTTATGTTTTGCTTTACTTGATTTTTTTATTGCCCATGATAATTTTTACTTTGAAATTGAGGTTTTATTTTTGTTTTCATGAACAGCATAGACATTTTTATGTTTTTTTTAAATATTCATTGATAGCTTTGTACTGTATGGTAACTCATAAATGTAACTTAACACATACTTTTGTTGTAGTTTTGGCCTTTTTCAAAACTCTTAGTCCTCAAGGATGTTCACTTTTACCCCCATTACCTTT